>PVJH01015585.1:0-53023 GCA_004026705.1 Nesogale talazaci | reverse complement strand
TGTTGACTGTAGAACACATGAACTGTACATGGTATAAAATTATACAGAATTCAACATACATTGCTAGAAATAAAAATAAGGAAACTGCTAAGATTCAGTGGTTTGTGCTCATATTGATACTCTGGTTCTGATATTCTCTTATGTCTTTGCAAAATGTTACCATTGGGAAAATTCCATAAAGGGTAGATGGAACTCTTTCCTCTTTCTGTCTTATTTCTTACAACTACATATGGATTTATAGTGATCTCAAAATAAAAGTTTAATAAAAAAGGTACATTGACATGTAAAGATGTCCACAATATAGGATTGTGTGAGAAAATTGGGTTATAGAACAGAAGGCATGATATAGTACAATTTATTTTTTATGATTTAATATATTTATATTAAGTCACATATACAATCTGGAAGGTTATGTGCTGAAATGACAACAATGAATTCTTCTGGGTGGAAGGAGTATGGCTAATTTCAATTTAAACTTTCTTTCATTTTGGGGTGTTCTGTTTTCCCCCTTTCTCCTGAATATGTGTATTAGTAGTACAAGAAGCAAACAGAAATATTTATGAATGGAAAACTGAGTTACCCTGTACATTTCCACCCAAGTCATAAAAGAAGTTCAAAAAAGTAAACATTTTTGTTTGTTTTTATTATTTGCATTTAAAAAAATTATTTTCTCTCCCTTTTAAAATTGGGGGCTGATACAACTCTTATCACAGTCCATCTATCCATCAATTGTGTCAAGCACATTTGTACATTTGTTGCCATCATCATTCTCAAAGCATTTTCTTTTTTCTTGAGCCCTTGGTATCAGCTCCTCATTTTTCCCTCCCTCTCCGCTGCCCCCTCTCTCATAAACCCTTGATAATTTATAAATTATTATTACTTTGTCATATCTTACACTGTCCAGCATTTTCTTCACCCACTTTTCTGTTATCCATCCCCCGGGGGGAGGTTATATGTAGATCTTTGTCATTGGTTCCCTCTTTCTATCCACCCCTCCCTCCACCCTTCCAGTATCACCAGTCTCAGCACTGGCCCCTGAAGGGATCATCTGTCCTGGATTCCCTGTGTTTTCAATTCTGATCTGTACCAGTGTCCATCTTCGGGTCTGGCCTGATTTGTAATGTAGAATTAGGATCATGATGATGTGTGTGGTGGGGTGGGGTGAGGGTCAACGAGGGAGGGGAGGAGATAGAGGAAAGTTGTATGTTTCACGTTGCTACATTGCACCTTGACTGTCTAGTTTCCTCCCCGTGACCCTTCGGTAAGGGAATGTCCAGTTGCCTACAGATGAGTCTTGGGTCCCCAATCTGCACTCCCTCTCATTCGCAATGATTTGATTTTTTGTTCTTTGATACCTAATACTTGAGCCCTTCGACACCTTGTGATCACATAAGCTGGTGTGCTTCTTCCATGTGGGCTTTGTTGCTTCTGCGCAAGAGGGCCGCGTGTTTAAAAGTAAACATTTTTAAAAGGTAATAAAATCTGTTGGGTAGTATACAGAATTGTGTGATGCCCTGAGAAAGAAACATGGGAAGAGCCAGGTGCAGGACAGGGCTGGGGGTGGGGTGCATTTTACTTACACAGCACTGTTGGGATTTTTTTTTAAGTTCATCAGTGAGGGGTTTTAAATAGCAGGAATTTATCGTCTCCAAGTTTTGGAGGTCAGAAGTTCTAATTCAGGGCATCAATATAATCACTCTCCTTCCTCTGCTCTCTTTCCCTCCCTCTCCTCTCCCTCCCTTTCCTCCCTGACTCTCTCAGCTTTAGGGGAAGGTCCTTGCCTCTTTAAGCTTTCATGACACTACTTAGAACAGGTTTGATTTAACCTGTTTATAGGATGTGCTCATTAACATACTAAACAAAAACTTCTCATTTATAGGTAGAGATGTTAGAACTTCAACACAAAATCATAGTAGAGCTTAAAGCTCAGAAATCTTAGCTGGATCTCCACTGGTTGGGACACCATTCCTGCTGCTGCTGCCACTGAGCACTGGACACAGCTGAGCACTGGACATTAGCATCTAAGATAGAGGACTCTGCTCCCACTGACCTCTTTCAATCTTCTTGCAAGTGCCAAGTTCACAGAAAAAGAGGCATGCCTGGTTCTCTGGGTTCCTTGCTTCTGATTCAAAGCCTGGAGCAGGTGCAAAAACAATATCTAATATTGCAGGGTTTGAAGCACAAGTATGAAGGAAGACACACAGGCTATAGACTTAATGATTTTAAATTCATGAAACCACCCACTGATGGTCTTTCTTATTACAACAGTGCTGAGTAACTAAAAGACACACACATACACACATCACCTGCTCTTTCCCCCATTTCTTTCTCAGGCATCACACAATTCTGTAAACTACCTAACAGGTTTTTATTACCTTTAAAAAACCCTTTTATTGTGAATCAGGTGAAAAGTTGCACAGTAAATCCATTTTCTATTCATCAGTGTTTATGGACTCTCATGCCACGAATCCACATGTCCAAGAGTAAAGAAAAACAATATGAAAGGAAGTTGAAATTAAAATTACCCAAAGTACCTCCACCTAGAAGAACTCACTGTTGTCACTTCAGCACAGAATCTTCTGGGTTTTGACTCTGAAATTCCTCACTTGAAGGTAGTGGCGTGAGGAGAACCTGCCCCTTCTCTTTCTGCCTGGAGTGAATCCACTCTTCAAGCTGCTATGTCCATGTGTATCTAAATGTCCTGCCTCCACACCCCCACACCCCACACCCCACATGCACAGTCATTTGGTGGCCACTGTTTGGGCCTCCCTGCAATGGGAGTACCAGCCATGCTCCACAGGAGAAAGTGGAAGAAGACATCTGTGTGGGTCTTGGAAAGAGTATGAAGCTAGTTGGCCAGCTCCTCCTGGTTATCTGGAATGGTGGCTGCGAGGAGGTGCCCCAGGGGGCATATCTCTGGTTCAGCAGATCCCTCATCTCACAGAATCGGGGTCTCCTGGTGGCATCCTAGCTGTACACGAACCCAGGAAAGTGAGATCTGAAACAGTCTGGTTCCTAATGGATGAAAGGTTTGAGGAAGCCTAAAGGACAGGAGTCCACTTGGATGCTTTAGCACTGAGATGTTACCTGTTGTCGGCTGAGAAATTCATAGGTGCCGGTGTTGATAGGATGATCATGATGATGGGGATAGTGGTGACGGTGGTGGTGATGGTGGAGGTTAGCCCTTTCTGAACGCTCACATTCTTCACTATGTGAGTCTCCTTACCCACATTACATATTTCACTCCTCACAGTAAACCTAAGAGGTACAAAATATGCCAAGAGCTTAAATAATGTGGACAAGACTACTTGGGTAACAAGTACTAAAGGCAAGTGTTGGACTCGGCTGTCTTTGATACCAGGGTTTACAAGCCTTACCACAACCCTCCACCTCTTTGAGACCATAGTTTAGTGGAGACAGTTGTATACCTAACAATCAAAATTTGTGTTAACCACCTATCTGACTTGACTATAGAAACTCCCGAATAATGCTCCCTACAAAATTTTGAAATTGCAAAATATGCATACATAACATGAAAAGTGCAAGTTGTATGATTGAAGTTTGGAAGATGCCGCCTTCAAATATTCCATTTGCCATCTCTGGGGAATCAGAGGGCTATGGTTGGGTAATGTTCCCCCATATGGGCTACATTGAAGTTTTAACCCCTCTATTTGTGAATGGGACCCTGTTTTGGAAAAAGAGGTCTTTTCTTTTGCTCCATTCATGTGATCTCCCTCGGATTAGGGCGGATCTCAAACCTCATCCTTTCTGAATCGTGTCTTATCAAAGGTGCAGAGTAAACACCCACAGGGGAAGCAGATGCCATGTGAAGACTCATCTACAAGCAAGGAACAGCAAGGATTAATGGCAGACATCAGACACAGAGAAAGAGGTCCATAGAATTTACATGACAGAGACCTGATTTGGACTTTGGACTTCCAACACCGCATAAATACATTTCTGTTCTTTAACCCCCGTCCCCCTCCCAATGGTGGCATTTTTGTACTAGCAGCTATGAGAGGGCATGGTAGAAAAGGGATGAGAGACCCTCATCAATATTATTCCACATCTCCTCGCCTTCCTTTTGCTCCTTTCATCTTATTCAAGAAAGAAGGACTCTAGGTGTTACTACATTACCTCCTTTAGTATGAGAAGGCCTGGCGGCCCAACGGTTAAAGTTCTCAACTGCTAACAAAAAGATGAACGGGTTGGCAGTTTGAACCCACAAGCCCCTTCAAGGGAGAAAGATGTGACAGTCTGTTTCTGTAAAGATTACAGCCTTGGAAAACCCTATGGGGTGGTGTTACCCTCTCCTATCGCATCGCTCTGAAACAGGATTCTCTCCACAGGAATGGGCTTGTGATCTTTGAAAAATGATCTAAAACTCAAATGAAGGATGTACATGATAGTGGGATAGAAGGAAAGTAAAGGAAATAGAGGAAGGAACTGGGAACCAAAGGACATTCACAGAGGTCTAAATACAGACATAAACATAGATGAATATATTTCTATATGATGGGGAAGTAGATCTATATGCATATACTTATAGAGATAGTGTGGCAGTCATGCACTTGTGGGTGAATTTGATGATTGGGAGTGTAGGGGTGGAGTCTAACCTGTCAATCTGGAGATAGTCAATGAGGTCTCTGTGTGGGCATGACTTTCTCCGGAGAATTCTGGAAAGTCTCACGGTACTTTCCAATTGGAGAAGAGAGACTTAACTCAGTCTCTGGGAGTCGGTCTTCTGGCAAGACAAGATGGCAGCATGAGAGGAACTGGAGGATCCAGAGGAAAAGCTAAATGGGCTTACATTTCAGAGAAACCAGACCTCTGAAGCCGGAAAAGCCACAGAGCGACCCCTGCCACTGATGAGATGCTTCTACCTCCACTGAATATTGTTGATGGACCCTAAGCCCTGGAAATGAGGAGCCATGAGGAGGCCCCTGCCAGCATCGGGATGCTTCCACCACCACTGGATACACAAGACTCTGCATCCATTGACCTGTGATTGTCCTGGTGTCATTGCACATGCTTTATAAGTTGAAAAGAGACTTTATAGACTGATATCAGACATATGGACTAATATTGGACTTATGGCCTTGAACTGGACTGGGTTGGGATGCTTCGTCAATGTGCTATTCCTCTTGTATATAAACCTTTCCCTTATATCCACATACATATTTATGAATCTGTTTCTCTAGTCTACCCGGCCTAACACAGATAGCATTAAGGCACCAGGTGGACATTGGACCTCCACTCAAGTACTTCTTCAATGCAGGAGCACTTCCTTCTATTAAATTGGCATTCTTCGATGCTCACCTTTCTAACACAATCACTGAAGACAAATATGTGCACAAGCAAAAGTGGTGAAGACAGCTGATGATGCCTAGCTATCAAAGATATAGCATCTGGGGTCTGAAAGGCTTGAAAGTAAACAAGCGGCCATCTAATTCAAAAGCAACAAAGTCCACATGGAAGAAGCACACCTGCCTGTGTGACTACAAGGGTTCAATGGAATCAGTTAGCAATCATCAAAGAAGAAAAATCATATCATTGCATGCCCACCTTCCTGATATAATCACTGAAGACAAAAGGTGTGCATAAGCAAAAGTGGTGAAGAAAGCTGATGGTGCCCGACTATCAAAAGATATAGTGTCGGGGGGTCTTAAAGGCTTGAAGATAAACAAGTAGCCATCTAGCTCAAAAGTAACAAAGCCCATATGGAGAAAGCACACCAACCTGTGTGACCAGTATCAGGCATCAAAGAACTAAAATTTGTATAATTGTAAATGAGGGGGAGTACAGATTGAGGACACAAAGTCCATCTGCAGATAAAGCGACATACTCTTACAGAATGGTTATGGAGAGAGACAAGCCAGTCAGGGTATGGTGTAGCAATGATGAAATATGCAACTTTCCTCTAGTTCTTAAATGCTTCCTCCCTCCCACTCCCATGATCTGAATTCTACCTTTCAAATCTGATTATAATAGAGGATGAACACTGGTACAGATAGAAACCGGAAACATGGGGAATCCAGGACAGATGATCCCTTTAGTACCAGTGGTGAGAGCGGTGATACCAGGAGGGTAGAAGGAAGGTGGAGTAGAAAGGGGGAACCAATTACAAGGATCTACATATAACCTCCTCCCTGTAGTACAGACAACAGGAAAGTGGGGGAAGGGGGCCATCGGAGAGTGTACAATATGACAAAATAATAATAATCTATAAATTTTCAAGGGCCTATAGGAAGGGGGGAGCGGGGAGGGAGTAGAAAAAGGAGGAGCTAATGCTAAGGGCTTAAGTAGAAAGAAAAAGTATTGAGAAGGATGATGGCAAGAAATGTACAAATGTGTTTTACACACAGTGGATCTATGTACAGATTGTGATAAGAGTTGTATGAGCCCCCAACAAAACAATTAAAAAAAATAAGCAGTAACTGTTAGGACACTTTCCCACTGATATAGATAGGCAACTAGGACACTTTCATATTGTAAATTAAATTCTACATGGATAATGTTTATATTCATGAAGAATTTGGGGTTGCCAAAGTGTGGTGTTATATAAAATAAAATTACATTAATTAAAAAAGTGATCTGAGTGAGCCTTGGTCTTTTCATCTCCTAATATCACTAGCCAGGAGTTCAGGAGAGATGGAGACAGACATGGGGCGGTGGGGGGGGGGGGAGGGTGTAGCATTAGGAAAGAGGAGATCACTGATGGAAACATAGAAATGTTTTCCAGGTCTGCAGTGAAGCCTGCCATAGTCATGGCGTAAGTGAGGAAGTGCTGGCCAGTTGTTTGTGTGAAGTGAAGTGTAAACTGCAAAAGCGTTGCTGAGATGGAGAGAAGGGAGCAGAGACAGAGGGGGTAGAGAGAGAATCATGGGCAGGAGGAAAGGCCCACTTAGGCAGCATTATTCCCCCTGCAAGTGGGAGACTGTAGGAGTTCGGCTGTCTTTATTTATACAGAACCAGATAAAACTGCAGCTCACCCTCCCTGTGTAAGCTGCTGCCTCTCCATCAACAGATGGAGGTAATAAAGAGGCTAAAAATGGAAACAGGAACTGGTGTGTAGCTTTGTTGTGGCAGTTTGTCACGGAACAGTCAAAAATCCCTCATTCGCGAGTGCTCGTCAAGGTCACTCCTGACCCCTTTGGCATTAAATCTAAAGGTACATCTCTGACACTGAAATGACCAGAGAGGCTAGTTTGTCTCTTGGGTCCTGAAGTTGGCTTTGCTCACTTGTGATCAGTCGGGCTCCTGAAATGGCGTGGTCTCCCTGGGGTTCCTTGAGAGCTGTTAGCTCCAACATTGGTCAATAGCTTATGTAATTAATCAACTTAAAGGGAGGGCTGGTTAGCAGTGGTTCTTGACCTCAGTTGCACATGAGAATTGCCTAGGGAGCTTTAAAAATAACACCAAGGGCACAGAGCCTCGAAAGGGACCAATTGGTTTGGAATCTTGGGAGGAGTTCCCATAACAGCATCAAAAAAGACAGTTCTCCAGGTGATTATTCTAATGATGAAAAACACGGGGTTAAGAACATTGTGGGGTCGAGTTCAGATACACATGCATGCCTGTCTTGTTCCTTCTCTGACCTGGCATCTCCCTCCTTGTCCTTCTAAACGCCAAACACAGGGGGTTGGCACCGAGAGGCAAGCCACTGTCATTTGCCTAAGCAAGAACCAATGCCTGCGTGTGTGTGCGTCCAATTTTATATAAATAATGCTGTGACGAATCAACCAGCTTACGTACAAATACACATTATGTACACATGCATAACTTACATTCTTGGAATTAAGTCTGGGTCGAATGACGAAAGTTTTTGGAGATGTGTATTAGCAATTTGCCTTCCCAAAGATTTGCTCCAATATATGTCCTCCGCTAGGCATGCGTCTCCTCTCTCTCCATGGGTAACATAGAAGCAGACATTTGTGTGGAATTTCTAGTAAATCTAAGAGGAGCATGGGCCCATGGATTTAAGGTTATTGGGAATTCCAGCACCCACCAAGTCACCACGGGAAAGTGGGAGACTTTCAAGGCTGCAGAGCTGAAAGAAGCCGAGCACCTGGCATCTGCCATATGGAGCTAGGCTGCCTTCTGGAGTTTCTTTAAAGGCAAGAAGTACATTTATACCCTATTCAAATTTCTGTGTTTGGGTTTTTTGGTTATACTCAGCCAAACTTAATCCCAATGAATACAATGCTAAATGACCATTAATAGGGAGATGGCCAAATAAGAAAAGCTATATATTTAGAAACATTCAAATATGCATGGAAGCAGCAGTCAGAACTGAAACAGCACATTGCATTGACCAAATCTGCTCCCCAAGCCTCTTTAATGTGTTGAAAAGCAAGGAGGGTGCTTTGAGGACTAAAGTGTGCCTGACCCAAGCCTTGGTATTTCCAAGTGCCTCACACACGTGGGAAATTGGAACACTGAATAAGGCAGACCAAAGAAGAAACCAATGCATTTGAATGATGGTACTGGAGAAGAAGGCAGAATGTCCCACGGGCTGCTGGACAAGCCAATGGGTCTGTGTTGGAAGGAGTCCAGCTGGCATCACAAAAGACCTTGGGTATGTTACTGAAGGGGCAAGTCCCTAGAGAAGGACATCGTGTGTGTTAGTCCGGGTAGACTAGAGGAACAAATTCAAGGACATGCATATTGCTATAAGGAAATGGTTTATATACAAAAGGAATGGGACATGGAGAAAGCATCCCAGCTCAGTCCAGTCCAGTCCAAAGTCATAAGTCCGAAATTAACCCATATGCCCGAAATCAGTCTATAAAGTCTTCTTCCGACTCATGAAGTCACAGGTCAGTGGGTGCAGAATCCTGGTGCTGGCAGGGCACCTCGCCTCCAGGGCTCAGGGTCCATCAACAGCAAAAGCAACTCATCACTGGCAGAGGTCTCTGTCTGGCCGCCCCAGCTTCAGAGGTCTGGCTCCATCAGGGCAAAGCTGTGTGGTCTCTCTGACGGCTCCTCCAGCTTCTCGAACGCTGCCAGCTTGTCTTGTCTGTGATTAATCGTCTCTCTGACTCCCAACAACTGGAGAAGGTAGCTTCTCATCTTCACAAGGGAAAACTTGCGAGATTTCCCAGGAGTCTCTGGAGAAAGCCATGCCCACACAGAGGCCTCATTGGCTACTCAATGGCTAACTCCAGATTAACAGGCTAGACTCCACCCCTACATTTCAATCATAAAATTAACATAAGCACATGACTGCCACATAGTGCTTGATAAAACAGTCGGGCTATGAAAAAGAGGAAGACTTTAACACAGTGACTGCAACGATGGGCTCAAAACTAAGTAAGAACCATTGTGAGCTTAGCAGGGGCCTGGGTGGTGTTTCATTCTGTTGTCCAAGGGCTCAGAAGGGAGCCAACAGCAACAACATACCTAGGCATAAAAGGAGCCCAGGCAGCCCAATGGTTAGTGGTTATAGCTGCTAACCAAATGGCTGGCAGGTTGAGCTCACCAGCCTCTCTGAGGGAGAAAGATGTGGCAGTCGGCCTCTGTAAAGATTACAGCCTTGCAAACATGAGGGGGTGGTTCAGTGGCCATTTATTTGGCATCTAAATAATTCTAAATCAAAAGCAATGTGAGGTATCACAGAGGATACATATGTGAACATAATGAATTAAATATAGAGGTACTAACATGCTGGAACACTTTATGTCTGAATTGATCCAAAGGCAGTGAGTTTAAGTGTGCTGAGGGTGTGTGTGTGGGAAAGCTAAGTTGTAGGATATCATCATCTGAAGGCTTCAAAAGGTTCATGGGGGGAGGAATTGAAAGATAATAAGATAGAATTTTTCATAAACTTTTTGAAGCCCCCACATATAGGTATACTCCTCCTAAATTCTCTAAAAATATCCCCTCCCAAATTGGTATAAATATATAAAATCACACAACGCAGGAAATAGACAACCTAAGCTATAATAACATGAGTAACTTCTGGGGAGAAGAAAGGGCAACAATGGATGGGGGGAGGATGCCAAAAGGCACTGTATCGCTGGTTGCTCTATTTGAATGAATCCTGCATGGCTATGTGGTAGAAATTAATCCAACTTGCCACCTACCCACCAACTGAACTTCTCACACGGTTTATGTGCCCGAGGCTTATTGCCTGCAGCCTTCACATTTGAACTTTCTCAGAGTTGAACAGTCAGATTCAGAGGAGCATCCTCTTTGGCACAGAAAGATTAATTCAAGAACCCGTCTGAGTGCTGACTGTTGGAGAAGTTCAAGGTTCTTTCACAACCCTGCCGTCATACAGACTGTATTTCTCCCAGAACCACCATGTCTACAGGAAATAAAGATCTCATCCAGAAGGACACAGAAAGTGAGAGGACACAGCAGAAAACGGAGACTCACTACACACAAGGGGGAAAAAGAATTGGAAGCAGTACTTGATGGCAGAGCCAAGAAAGTTACGAGTGAGTGATTGTAGAGGGGAATACTGCCCTAGAGAATTCTTCTAAGTGTTAGTATTTGGAGGTATCAAATGCACTTGGAAGACAAGAGAGAGTGTAGTCTAAACCCTTGTCTTGCCAGGTATCCTTGCCACGCACAAAATAAGGCAATGGTGCTGTCCACCCTTGGTTGGCTTATTCTATAGAAGCATTGCTTAAGATGAGCTCCAGATGGGAGACTTCACACAGAGGAGTGGGTGGGTTGTAAGTCATACTCCTCTGTAGTATTGATGCATGCGTCCCATGCCAGGTGATTCCTCATCTTCGAATAGGGGAAGTTTGAAATGAGGCTGCTAGTTGGTGGAGAGTAGTTGGGGATGGGGAGGAAGGAAGACAGCTGGGTCGTTGGTGGTTTTACTTCAGTTGTGTTGTTTTCAGAAAATTCTTATCCCTAGACCAGTCTAGGGACATTCTTCCGTCTGAGCAAGATGGAAGCCACAGAGGGCTTAGGAACAAAGGCATTGCTCCATGTGTGGAGAATGGACTTTAGAAAAGCTCATTTCAAGGCTTCTTCAAAGAAACAGAACTATATTGTCATTTCAACCAGAAAATAATAATAATAATATTACAGCGAATTCATTCCAAAAGGTTGAAGGAGGGAAAAAGGGAAGGATGAAGCGATTTCAAAAGCAGCAATGATCAGATTGTAGAGCTGATGGCAATGTCTTGTAAGCATGGGATTGCTAGTCTGTGAAGCGCCATGCAAGATGTGTGATTCAAAGCCACCAGCCATTTCCTAGGGAAACGTTGAGGCTCTCTACTCCTTTAATGATTTACAGCCTCAGAACCCCTACACAGAGTCACAGTGAATTAGGATGGACTTCCTGGCAGAGGGTTTGGTTTGCTATTTAATTAACACTAGGAGAAAGGGGGAAAATAGTGTTACCCAAAGACCAAGACTTTATACCCTGTGGTGGTTGTTCCACCTGGTGCCATCACTGCTGCCTTAGGAATTAGGGGTCAATCTCACACCTGCTTCAGGGGACTGCGGGTCACACTCCCACTAACTCTGCAGAATTCTAAGACCCCGGGGGTTATCTGAAAAGTGCTGGGTCTGTTACACCTCCCCAAGCTGTAACCCATGACTTCTGTGCGACTGACGCTGTAGGAATGCCCATTTCAAGAGCCATGTGGCATAAACAGGAAATCCGACGCCTGCACTGCCCCACCACCATCGTTGCTGCTAGTGCTGTGGGAGCTGCCTGAGCTTTGCCTTCCAGTCATCTTCCGGTCTGTCTCTATCGGGGCTTCTCATTGGACTAACCTCATCGGAAACCAACTATGACGGGTTGAGTTAAGATGATAGCAACGTCGATGGTGCTCGCAAACTCACGGCCATGGAGTCAGTTCTAACTCGTGGCGATCCCAGAGGACAGGCCCCTGTGGGTTTCAGAGACTGCAATCCATCTCAGGAAGAGCAAGCCTTCTATTTCTCCCGAGGATCAGCTGACAGTTCCAAACTGCGGAGCTTGCCGTTAGCAGCCAAATACATAATACTTACTATTCCACCAGAAACCCCTTAGAGCACTTCTGCTATGTTCTATAGGGTACGGACTCAATTGCAGTGGGCATTTGGGGCTGGGTGGGTATGTGTATGAACAGGATAAAGATTTACAAAGCAAATCAGGTTTCCATTCAATAATTCTACACATTTTTTTCCAGTCCTTGTCGCAACCCACATGATGTAACATTCCCCCCTCTGCTTCCCTTTTCCATCATGCCTTCTTTCCTAACCCTCCTGAACTTTGTGCTTAGGCATCTGAGGTCCTTTTTTCCAAAGAACTGATGATTTTAATGAGTGTATACCTCCTTGGTATTACTGTTCCCCTTATAGACCTATCTGTTGTTTGGCTTAAAATTGGTTCATGGGGGTAAGTTCAGTTCCAAACCTGAAAAGTGACTCTAAACCGTTGTCTTGGAGACTTCACCTGTCTCTATCCATTCAGTAGTCATGATCTTTGTATATGCTATTGAATTTTGTCATGTATTCTCCCATTCTAACCAAAAGCTTTCAATATAACCACTTTTCAGAGCAGCTGGTAGTAATTGGTGGGCACCACGCAGTTCTTAGGGTCTCAAGGTGATAGAGACTGAAATTCCCAAAAACATGGAGAGAACTTGAAGCAAATACAGGTTAAGTTCAAAGACAATACTCTTTCATATGGATTACACCTCGGGATAAAGGAAACAAAATCCTCACAACTGAACTAATAAGCAACAACATCATAGATGGAGAAACTACTGAAGTTGTCGATAATTTCATCATGCTTGATTCCACAATTAAAGTCCATGGAAGCAACAGTCAGGAAATCAAGTGATGTATTATTGTATTGAGCAAATCTGCTACACACTATCTCTTTAGAATGTTAAAACGCTAAGGTGCACCTGGTATCTTCAATGGTCTCATGGGCATGCGGAAGCTGGGAAATAAATAAAGATGATTAAAGAAATGTTTATGCCTTGAATTACAGTTTTGATGAATATTGAACATACTATGGACTATCAGAAGTATGAAAAAAACTGTCCTGGAAGAATTACAGAAGAGAGAATGGCAAAACTTCATCTTGCCTACTTTGTACAGATTACCAGGAGGAACTATTCCCTTCAAAAGGAGAGTTGAGAGTCAGTGAAAACTGGTAGACAATGAGTGAAAAATAGGGAGACTCTCAATGAGATGGATTGAACAGTAGCTGTAGTAATAGAATCAAGCTTGTTAATAATTGTGATGATGGTGTAAGACCCGATAGAGTTTTGTTCTGTTGTTCATTGCAGAACCAACTGGAGGGCACCTAAAATGATGATGTTCCTTCTCCCAACTTAATAACTACATTGTTTTCCATAGTGTTTGCACCATGTATTGCCATGTATGAGAATTCCAATCTCCTCACTCTCTCTGAAACTTTCTATTGCTAATTTTGATTTTTTTTAACTTTGCTATAAATCCTTCAAACTGCAAGGTCAGCAGTTTGAAACCACTCACCACGTTGAGGGAGAAAGATGAAGTTTCCTACTCCCATAAAGAACTACAATCTTGAAATCACTCAGGGGCATTTATACCCTGTCCTTAAGGGTCACTATGAGTCGCCATGGACTTGGTGACAGTGAATTTGGTTGTGTTTGCTATTTTATCAAGCATAATGCCATTTTCCAACCACTGGCCTCTCCTAGAAATATGCCTAAAGCATAGTTTCCCAAAGTGGGTGCCATTACTCCCTGGTGGTGTGTGGAATGATCTCAGGGCATCGTAAGAGCAGATACCTACACTTTGTCCTGGATTCTGGGCTGGAGTGCAAAAGGTTTTCATTACGAGGGAGGTCATGAGGAATTTTTTTTTTTTTGGCATCACTGCCTCTGGTGGTCATGGACGCTGCCTAGTGCTGCTCCTGAGAGCCGCCGCTGGATTTGAACTGCCGAGCCCGTGGGCCGTAGTCCCACACTCAACCACTGATGCCACCGGGGCTCAGCCCGAGGAATTTTTTTCTAAGAGGACAGTAGACAATATAAGTTTGGGAACCTCTGGCCTAATGTATGTGAGATGGAATCTCGATAGCCTCTATTCTAAGGAGCATTCTGTCTGAAAAGGGTTGCAGGACTAACTGTGAGCCACTTGCATGGTAGAGGCTAAGGAGGCAAAAAGAAACCATTAAAGGAAGCTAAGGAGAAGCAGAGAGAGCGGAGAAACCCCAACAGGTGTGCCGTCCTGATCACTCGATGGGGGTGAGGGAGGGGGACTGAAGGAGAGGACGAGTAATGAACGATATCAAATGCTGCCCAAAGATCAGGATCCATGAGGATGAACAACTGTGTGCAGCCACAGAGGTATCCACCATGACCTTGAGAAGAACTGTTCTAAAGGAGAGGTGGGAGCCAAAGTCTGTTTAAATGAGCTTCAAGGTCAATGAGAGAAGAGAATTCGAAGTCCATCAATTAAGACCACACGTGAAGGACTTTAGCTGTAAAAAGCAATGGAGAGCAATATCAGAGAGGGGTGAGGTCATGACAGGGTGATTTCTCTCCCCCCTCCTTTTGCAAGATAAAAATTAATAGCAACATAAATGTGTATGTGATGGGAATATTTCAGCGGAGAGAGGGCAACTGACAAAGTGGATGAGAAAGGGAAGGGTTGCTGGTGCCTTTTTCTTGAGTCAACAGGATTGGGCTGGGTCTGCTGCACAATAACCGATGTTGACGAAAGATAACATGCTTGAATAGACGCAGGTGGGTGGGTAGTCATCAGGCTTAGGCATTCCTTAATTATGTTTAGTTGTGTGGGTACAGGAAGGGGAATAGGTAGTAAGTTAGTTTGAACCAGGAACCATATCCCAGTAAGAGAGGGTTAAGGGAGTGAATCTTCTAAGTAAGCATGGTTATAATGTGTATCCATGAGATTTAAACAATTAAAGATAAAAGAGAGGACATGACGGAAGTAATTAATCAGAGAAATTTCAATTCTCTTCCAGGTCCTCATGGCCAAAACTATTATCCTCTAGGCAAAGAACTGTTGGAGTATAATGCCTATATTTTTAGCCAATCATGACATTGACTATCTGCCATGGGAGGATACTTGGTCATTTCCCTATAAGAGAGGGCTGGGTAAAATGTTGCTGACATTGGGTGCCACAGAGTCAGTTCCATTTTCTAATGACAGAGCAAAATCCTGCCCTGTCCTGCACTAGGCTCATAATGACCACTGCTGGGCCTATGCCCAAGGGGGCAGCCAGTGCCAATCCAGCTTATGACGAATCTTCCCCCTCTCATGGATGCGACTTTACCAAGCAACCTCTCCTTAAAAATAACAGGGAGATATGCTGGATTCAGAGGAGGAGGGATCTTAGGTAATTACCCAGAATAGAGATTGATTTATTTTGTTGCCAATAAAATGTTCAAGCTGGTTGGAAGATGCATATAGAGATGAAAAGTGCATATCTGTATCATTCAAGTTGGCTTAAGTAAAAAAGAATATTGATGGATATAATTCGAAAACTCTCAGCATAATGGGAGCTAATGTTTATTGAGGGCTTATCATTAGGCAGGCTCTGCTCTAAGGACAGGATGTTTAGTATCTTGTTTAAGCTTGGTGCCTGTACAAGGTTTGAGCTCAGGCCATCTGATTCCCTCTTCACCTCTATTGTGCAAGAGATAGCTTCAGGCAAGGACAGATCCAGGGGTTCAAACATCATCATCACAACTCAGTCTTCCACTCTCACTCCATTTATTTCTGGCTGAATTAATTCACAGCCAGGTTAGATTCTCTCCAGTCGCAGTAGCTGCAGGCTTATATCATTCTTACAGCTAGTATATCTTGTACAAAGAAGATCATCTCTTACTAACCGTCCTAGCCCTATTAAGTAAGTCTGTATTTAAAAATGTAAAGTAGACTAGCAATTTCTGTACTCCTTTTAAAAAATGCTTTACAAAATAGTAGATATATACTGACTCAAAAACAAACAAGCAAACAAAGAAATATATTTAAAAGTGGAAAGCCATAAAGTATTAACAGGAATTATTTCTGGGTGCTATTACGTGGAGTATTTTTTTTTTTTTTTGCTTCTCAGTCTTTTCATTTGTTTCTGCATTGAGACTATATCAACTGTGTTGTCAAATTGTTAGACTGTGTGTTAGGCTGAGGCCTCTAGAGGAGCAAAACCAGTGACCCTTATTAAGATGCAGCCGATTACATTTTATGACCCTTCCAGCCATAACAACTTTGGTGATATTTTATTTACTAGCCTGTATACCAGTGGCTATAATCCCACGTTGAAAGGAGTTCTCTAGTATGCTAGTGGATAAGATATAGCTGATTGAGCACTCCTGTGCTTCCTCCATTGGATGGAACATTTCAATGGGTATCCCAGCAATTCCTGCAGCCCTATTTTTGGTGAATTCCTTCAGTGCCACTTGAACTTCTTCAGTACCATTGGCTCTTGATCATACGCCATCTTTTAGACTACATGGCAACCTTAACATGGAGGGAACATGTGGTGAAGCAAGAAGATAGAAATACCATGGGACTTTAGCCCTGTGGATATTCCATGCCAGTGCTGGAACATCTTTTCTAGATTTTCATGTGACAGAAAAATCAACCTACATCTCCATTCAGTGAGTGTTATTTAACCATCATATAACCCAACTTGATTCCCTGAAAGGAAAATCATGGTACTGATACCAAGAGATGGACCTGGACAGAGAGGATGGGACGGGTATCCCTACACCTGAGAAATTCCAGGTGTAGACGCACTATGTGAACAAATCTAGCTGCAATCATGGCTATTACTCTGAGTGAAAATTTGAAAAGGAAAAAGCTAGCTGGCTCAGATGCATCTAAAATGCCAGGGACTTCAGAGTTTATGAATTCAAAGATAAAAATCATAAAAATTATGTCAAGCATGGAATTATGAAAACTAATTGTAGACACATTTATTTAATTAAAATTGCTTGTCACTGTGGATTACACTGTGTTGAACCTTATCATTTTAACCATGAGGTATAACTGTAGCAGGTTCACACTGTGAAAATTACTGAAAGTGTATGTTAGAACTCTTTCCAATATTGAGTTGACATGTTTATTAATAATTTGAATGGGGAATTAATTAAACAGTAATCAAACATGAGATGACATGAAGCCAAGAGTGGTTTATGCACTGGATAGTGGAGATGACTAGAATTCACATCAGAATCCCAGTAATTTTCTGAGGCTACCTAGCTATGATTCCCCATGATACAGGTGAAAATCCTTAGCTTCAGAGACACCAATCCATTTGTCTGCAAATGGACTCAATGGAAAACCTGAGATTCAACCTTAAATAAATCTTAAAATAAGATTTTTTAACAAATGGAAGCTACATCATGAATCAAGATTCAAATAGACATGTTGGGGGGAAAACGAGCAGTGAGCTGATGAGACAAGATGAAGTTTAATCAGGTCAAATGTGTAAAGACTTATATTTTGGGTTCAAAAAAAATCCCACTGTACAAGCACAGTATGGGGCAGATGTGCCTTAATCAGCAGCACTTACAAGAAACACTTAGAGATGTTACTTGGCTACAAGCTTAAAATGTCAGCAGTGTGACATGGTTACAAGAAGAAAGATAATGGGGACTTAGGTGGAATTACTAGAAATCGAGTTTTTAGAAGGGAGGTGGGTTTCCTGTTGAATTTTGCAACACTACACCAGGAATTCCTTTTTTAATCTGGATTTTAGAAGTGATATAGACAGATTAGTTCACGTCAGTTCCTGGAGAAGAACATCACGCTTGGTCAAAAAGGGGCACAGTAAGAAAGAAGAAGACCGTGGACAAGATGGATTGACACAGCAGCAGCATCAAGGGGCTCAGGAAGAGTTGTGAAGATGGCGGAGGGGCAGGCCGTGCTTCCTGGTGTTGTACTCCACACCATCAACATCCATAGCAGCAAAAGGAGCCTAAAATTGAACCACGCAATGGAAAGAAGATGGTCCCCCACTGCACTCAACCCAACCCAACCCCATCCTGACTCCAATTCTGAGCCCTAGCAATGCTGCAGGGTAGAGTAGCACTAACACACAGGGGTTCCATGATGGTACCTTTCTTGAAGCACTCACCACATCTTTCTCCCCCAGGGGGGCTGGTGCATTTAGACTCCTGACCTTTAGGGCAGCAGCCAAGCACTTACACTAAAATGAATGTACCCCAAACACCATATTTAGGAGTTTATGTCTCGGAGTCTGTTATGGGTTTAACAGTACTCCTCCAACATGAAATCTTTTAAATTTATTTTAATTTTATATTACTGGGGACTCTTACAGCTCTTATCACGATCCATACATATATCCATCCATGTTGTTAAACACATCTGTACATATGTCATCATCATCTTTTGTCAAAACATCTTTCCACTTGAACCCCTGGGATCAGCCCCTTGTGTTTGACCTCTCCCTCCACCAACCTCCCTCTCCCAAGCCCCTTGGTCATTTATAAATTATTCTTTTGTTTTTCATGTCTTATACCAACTGCTGTCTCACTTCACCCACGTTCTGCTGTCCATTCCCCTGGGATGGGGGCCATCTTAACCCCAGTGCCTGTGGTTATAATTTCACTTGGGATTTTGTTAATGGACCAGGGTTATCTAGACGGTGTATTGGGTGTCCTGGTAGTCAGTTGGGCTGAGATTTGCATGCTCAGCAGTTCGAAAACTACCAGATTGTACTTTCTACTCCTGATCACAATTACAGTCTGAGGAACCCGCAGGAGGGTGCTATGAGTCAACATCGATGGTTCTGAGTGTGGTTTGATTGGCTGCTTTAAGTCAATTTGCTTTTCTTGTGTTTGGGAGCTTAAAAAAAAGGTGTTCTTGTGGGCAAGATGAAAGTTTACAGAGCAGATCAGTTTTTCATTCAACAGCTCATACACATTTTTCTTTACTTCATGCCATCGATTGTAATTCTCACAATGTAGCAGGTTTCCATCTTTCCTTTTCTAATCCTTTCTGACTATAAAACTTTGTCCTTGAGCAAATACTGCCCTTTTGGTCTCAAATGGTTGATTATTCTAAGAAATGCATACCTCTCTGGGATTATTGTTCACCTTACAGATCTGTCTATTATTTGACTAAAAACTGAGTCACAGGGGCAGGTTTAATTTCAGGCATGAAGGAGAACTAAAGGCTGTAATCTCTGGGGCTCCACAAATCTCTCCATGACCTGTAAGCCTGGTTTTATGATTTTGTCTGGTTGTATGATTTCGAGTCTTTGTTCCACATTTTCTTCCTATTAAATCGAAGACCTTCTAATGTGACCCCTTTCACGCAATCACCAGAAGTAGCCTGGCATCATGTAGTTCTACAATCTTAGAGTCCTGGGAACTGAGATTGCAATTGTCCATTAGTCCAGTGGGCTAATTGTGTCCATTTGCCTTCAATTTTCTTAATTCTTCTTTTCTATTGATGGCAGCTCAAGTGCTTTTAAGACCCCAGTCACTACTCAACAAAGTAGGATGCAGATAACTGTCTTGATGGACATCGGTGTCCCTCGAGATGATGGTCCTGAGGTCCCAGGCCCACAGACTCCTCCCTTCAAGGTGTTTGATTATGTCCAATACGTTTTCATAGCTTTGCTCCACCACATTCATGGACAAATTTGCAGCCTATGTAAACAGGTATGTAGACATCTCATCTGTCTAACTTAAAGATAACTTTGAGTGTAGTGATGTTTTCAACACCCATTCAGCTTTCCGGTCTATCTGTGTGTTTGCTTGTAGATTATTATAATATTGTTCTTGTGTGATTGTGCATCTACTACTAATTACCTCTATTGCCTTTAACTGTTTTATTTCTCTTATTGCCTCACTTTGCCTTGATGAGTTTGTTTGTTTGTTTACTCGATAGTCAATAATTTTACTCTCCTTTTTCCTCCTCCCCTGAAAAACATGTTTTTTTCCCATTGATTTTATTGGGGGCTCTGACAGCTCTTATAACATTTAATACATCATTTGTATCGAGCATATTTGTACACATGTTGCCATATTCATTTCCAAACACTTTCCACTTGAGCCCTCGATATAAGCTCCTCTTTCTTCCTCCCCCCTTTTTTTATTGAATCATTTTATTGGGGGCTCATACAACTCCCATCATGATCCATACATACATCAATTGTACGCAGGCCTCATTTGCACACCTATTGCTATCATCACTCTCAAAACATCCTCCCTCCACTTACGCCCCCAGTAGGCTCCATATTCCCCCCCTCCCCCATGAACCCTTAATAATTTACAAATTGTTATTACTTTTTCATGTCGTATACTCTCCAATGTGTACCTTCACTCAGTTCCCTGTTGTTCGTGCCCCAGAGAGGAGGTTATATGTAGATCCCTGAAATGATTCCCCCTTTGTATTCCACCATCCCTCTACCTTCCCAGTGCCACCACTCCCATCACTAGTCCTGAGGGAACATCTATCCTAAATTCCCATGTTTCCAACTCCAGTGTACATCACCTGTTCTAGCTGGATTTGTTATGTAGAATTGGGATCATGATAGTGGGTGGGAGGAAGCATTTGAGAAGTAGAAGAAAGTTGCATATTTCATTGTTACTACACTGTACCTTAACTGAAACATGTATTTTTTTAATGTGGAAATATTATTTTGTCTTTTTTTATAGTGATCAAATGTGTGTCCTTTTTCAATTCACTTATTTCACTTGGTACACAATCCTCCAGGTTCATTCATGCTATGACGTGTTCCTCACATCTATCCTTATTCTTTAGTGTTACATACCATCCTAAATCACAGGCTACTAAGCCTAGTTCATTAACATAATAGAGGCAACTCATTTCCAAATGAGATTATAACCACAGGCATAGAAGTCAAGACTTAGAATACAAAATTTGGGAGGAACACATTTAAACCCATAATAGACTCTGAAACTCAAACTCTTAATTATAAACCATAGTTGACTTATCCATACATCCAGTGATAGGCATTTAGGCTGTTTCTGTATTTTTGCTATTGTGAATACTGATGCGTACAAATGGTGTTGGAAAAATTGGATATTCACTTGTGTAAAAACAAACATGCCTGTATTTCTCACCACACCCCAAAACTAACTTAAGCTACATTAAAGAACTAAATGAAAAACTTGAAACTATAAAGACCACTAAAGAAAAACTAGGACAAACTTAGGGGCCACAACCTCAAACCAAACTGACTACCACTAAGCTGACTTAAGTGAATCATGAAAGAACACATATCACATTGTGAATGAATGTGTATATATCTATTCATGTCCCAACTGGGGCATATGCTGGAGATATAGTATTTCTATTTACCCTTTAAGGAAGGGCCACACTGTTTACTGCAGTGGTTGCACCATTTTACAGTCCAACTGGCAGTTTATGAGGGCACCAGTCTCTCTGCACTCTATTCAACATTCATTCTCTGCTTCTGTTTTGAACTTTGCTATTAATGCTGGGGTGGGTAATATTATTTTTATTTGCCTTTCTTAAATAGTGATCACAAGCATCTCTTCATCTGTTTGTTAGCTGCCTGAAAGTCTTCCTTGGTGAAGTCCTCACTCATGTTCTAAATCCAAGTTTTAAATTGGATTATTGTCTTTTATTGAAATTTTCCACAAATCCTTGATATTAGTGCCTTGTCTGATATGTCATTGCCAAATAGTTCCCTTTTTGGATCTTTTGTGAATTATCTTGATGTACATCAATGTTGAATTAATTTTGGAGGTCTCACTTATCTAGTTGGTGTTCAGCTGTTTGTCTGCTTTCTGTGATGTTTGCTTGTATATGTATATCATATATATCATATCATATATGTATATCATATAGGTATATCATGTGTGTATATCATATCATATATGTATATCGCATATACTGTATACCATATATCATATATGTGTGTATCACATATCAAGAAGGACTCCTGAGGCCATGTAGAGTGGGTATTGATGGAATTGCTAACTGAAAGGTTGGTAGTTGAAACCCACCAGTTGCTGCTTGGGAGAAAAAGGAGGTTGTCTGCTCCCAGACAACCTGGGATTTACAGTTTCAGAAACCCTATGTAGGGTGACTGTGAATGAGAATCAACTCAGTGGTAGGGGGATTGGTTTGGTGTTTCATGGCCCCTAGGTTTGTCTCTGTTTTCTCCTTAATGACCATAATAGTTCCATGTTCCACATGTAGGTCTTTGGTCATATTGAGTTAATTTTTGTGTGTGGAGAGGCATAGGGGCCTGTTTCATTGTTAAGTAGATGGCTACCAATTTTTCCAACTCCATCTGTTGAAGAACTATCCCTTCTAGATGTTATATATTTCACCCCTTTGTCAATGATCAATTGTCCATAGGTGGATAAATTGGCTTCTGGGTTGTCCTTACTATGTTAAAGAGTCAAAATTAGTGTAGGGTACATTTTAAGTTTTGAGACATAAAAGAGCTTCACCACATAATCCAGAGATGTACACTTAAGGGGAGATACAAGCAGAACTGGGAAGAGAGACGTCCTTTCTCCAGAGTCCAACGAGAGAAAAATCTTTTGTCTGAGGTTGACACCTTGAATCTGGACTTTAAGTGTCTGAAACTGTGAGAAAATAAATGTCTGTTTCTCAAAGCTGCCCACTGTGACATTTCTGTTAGAGCAGCACTTGAAAAGTAAGACAGGGTCACACTTCTATTTTTGGTTCTAGCAATTACTGTGTGTGTTTTCTAAGCCTTCATTTATCTGCCAGCAAATGAGAAAATACAACACACCTATCTCCAAAGATAAACGAAGTGGTTTGTGTCAAGGGATTAGCACATGATGGGCACAAAACAAGCACTCCTTAAATATTGGTTACTGTTGAATTAAGGAGCCCTGGCGGCCTAGTGGTTGCATGTCAGGCTGCGATCTGCAAGGTGGGGAAGTTCAAAACCATGAGCCACTCCCCCAAAGAAAGATGGCGCTTTCTTCCATAAATAGTCACAGTTACACAGGGCAGTTCTGGCCTGCCCTATAAGGTCACTATGCGTCGGCATCGACTGGATGGCAGTTAGGTTGGTTGGTTGATGGGATGGCAGTTCGAAACCATGACCTCTCTCAGGCAGA
This sequence comes from Nesogale talazaci, assembly GCA_004026705.1. Classification (NCBI taxonomy): domain Eukaryota; kingdom Metazoa; phylum Chordata; class Mammalia; order Afrosoricida; family Tenrecidae; genus Nesogale; species Nesogale talazaci. The sequence continues at coordinate 29,981 of PVJH01015585.1, read as the reverse complement.
TGAAGCTTTCTACCCACCCCACCCCCAATAAATCATTACAATTTTGGAAATCCACGGGAGCAGTCCTATCCCACTGCTTAGGGTCACCATGAGTGAGAAGGGGCTCCCTGGCAGGGATAGAATTAAGGACTTGAGATGAGGTAGGAATGACTGGGGAGAAGAGTAACAATCTCATAGGGTTGTGGTGAATATTATTAATTGGGTTAACACATACCAAATGTGGCATGAAGTTGCTATCTAATATGACCTGCAAAACAGGGTTGGGTAACAGGTTGATCAAGGATGTCTGGGAAATGGTCCAAATTTGGGGGAAATGCTCAGTAGCTCGAGCTAAAACCCAGTCTCATCTGGTCCTCCCCTGAATAAGAATGCTGTTACCCCCTTACTAGGTCTGCTCACTATCTGTGTTTGTGTGTGGAGGCAATGGTTAAAGCTAGGATATTTTTGGAGGTGGGCAATTTTAACCCAACCAGCTCTGATGGTGCATGGTTTCGCCTGGGGTCGCGATCTTCCTAGCCTGCAGTCGGAAACCACCAACAGTTCAGCAGGAGACAGACTGGACATTCTACTCCCATAAATACTTACTGCCATCGTCAGTGTTGACTCATAGCGACCCCTATGGGTTTTCAAGACTGTAGCTCCTTAGGGGAGTAGAAAGGCCAGTCCTTCTCCCTCGAGCTGCTGGTGGGTTCAAACTGCATACCCCGGGGATCAAAACACCACACAGAAACAACCACTGCATGGTCTTAGAAACCCACGGCGGGGGTGGGGGTGGTTTAGCTATGATAGTTTTTTTGTTTGTTTGTTTGCTTGGTAGTTAATACCATGGGAGAAAGGCCTGAAGATTTCAAAACTTGATGGCTTCCTGTTTGATTCTGCGATACATGAAGTTGCCACGAGTCAGAACGGACTCCACAGTGAACTGGGTTTTCCTTGGTTCCGTTTGGTTTTCTTTGGTTTGGTTTATCCTGTTTGAGTGTGTCAGGGCACTGATGGTAGTGGCCACTCAGCTATTTCTGGGAATACTGGGGACACTCTGTGAACACCCTGAGTTGGCAATACTGTGGAGGATGAAGACATGTTCTGAGCAAGGTTCTGATCACATCGTTTACGTGTGAACGTTCATGACAGCACTGGGAATGGTCGCTCAAGTCTGGGTCTGGTCATTGCGAACTTGCCCTTGGACACTGACTTAGGGATCACTCCTGATGGACTTGGCCCTGCGTAACTAAGTCCTCAGCGCATGGTGCCATGGCTTCCTCCCGGTTAGCACCTCTGCAGGAGCAGAGCGCCGCTTCCAGGACCTCACCAAAGCGGGGGACAGGGACACTTTGCTGGGAATAGTCCACCGCTAGGCGGCGGCTGCTAGGAGAGGAACCGCGAGGGTCCAGTCGGCTCCCCGAGGCTGGCTCTCCAGCGCGTTCCCACCAAGATGTGGGGTGACAGTGGAGTGAGGGACTGAGTGTGAGACAGTCAGCCGCGCGGATGTGAGTCAGCGCAGGGGGAGGAGGGTGGTAAGAAGCTAGCTGATGCTTCCACTGTCTCCGCACCTGCACCCATCCCGTCTAGAGTGGGTCCCAGTTCGGTTGTCTGTGTGCGATGTCCCACTGTCACCTGAGGATCAAGGAGCGTCCCTGGTGTGTGTGTGTGTGTGTGTGTGTGTGTGTGTGTGTGTCCCTGTGTCCGGGTAGGGTGCATGCCTCTGCGCTCCAAGTATTTGTCAGTGTCTGGCGCTGAGCGCAATCTCCCTCCTGGGTGTCTGGAGGCCGGTGTGGCAAGGGGGACTCAGCCTGCGGACCCACTGGAAGCCTGACACCTCTCCCCTAGACGCCCGCCGGCTGACCGAGCTTCTTTATGCAGAGAGCGCAGAGGGTCGGGGGTGGGGTGTCCCTGGGAGGAGTTCGAGTAGAGGAGCAGGGGCGGGCCAGGTCCCCGGACGCAGCGCGGGGCTCCGGGGATCCGCGCGGCTGACGTCAGGCGACTCCTTAAATAGAGCGGGCAGCTCGCTCTGCTCGGCATTTCTCTAGGAGCCAGAGCAGGGCCGGCGCCAGCGCCACCGCTCGGTCGGCCGCCAGCCCGCACCTCCGCGCCGCCGCCGCCGCCGAGCGTTCTGCGCGCGGCGCTCCGAGGATCGCCATGGGGCTTCGGGCGCTGGGCGCGCTCCGGAGCCAGCTCCCGTAAGAGCCCGGGAGCTCCAGGAGCCGCCCCGCTGCCCGGAGCCCCGGCGCCTCGGGCAAGCGATGTGGGCAGCGACGCCCCCCGTTCCCCGAGGAGTCGCCGCCCCCGGGCTCTCGGGGCATGGTGCGCGCCTGGACCCCCAGCGCCTGGAGAAGACGGCGCCTCCTCCGCTCGGGCCGCGCGGCCCGGGCCCCGCAGCCTGAGCCCCTCGGCGGCCCCAGGGCAGACGCCGCTCGGCAGCCGGTGCCCCCTCGGAGACCATGACCCCCGGCGCGCGCCCATGGAGCCATGGCCTATAGGGTCCTGGGCCGCGCGGGGCCACCTCAGCCGCGGAGGGCGCGCCGGCTGCTCTTCGCCTTTACGCTCTCGCTCTCCTGCACTTACCTGTGTTACAGCCTCCTGTGCTGCTGCGACGACCTGGGCCAGAGCCGCCTCCTCGGGGCGCCCCGCTGCCTCCGCGGGCCCGCGGCTGGCGGCCCGCAACTTCTCCCAAAGTCCCGCCCCTGCGATCCTCCGGGACCGGCACCCAGCGAGCCCGGCGCGCCCAGCGCGCCCGCTGCCGCCGCGCCCGCCCCTCGCCTCGGCACTTCCAACCACTCGGGCTCACCGAAGCTGGGCACCAAGCGGCTGCCCCAAGCGCTCATCGTGGGCGTGAAGAAGGGGGGCACCCGGGCCGTGCTGGAGTTTATCCGGGTGCACCCTGACGTACGGGCCTTGGGCACCGAGCCCCACTTCTTCGACCGCAACTACGGCCGCGGACTAGACTGGTACAGGTAAGGGGGCGAGGGGACACTCCGCACGCCCGGCCTCCAGGCGCCTCATTCTCGGAGCCACTCTTGAGCTCTCTTTTCCCTTCCACCAGCTCTGAGTGTGTGTGTGTGTGTGTGTGTGTGTGTGTGTGTGTGTGTCCCGGCTGACGTTGGGGGATTCCAGCTGAGGGTTGACCCTGAACTTCTGAGGGATTACCTGGGCTTCGGAGATTACCTGGGTGGGGCACGCGCTGCACTGAACTGCAAAAGGGCCTTCCTTCCCTGTGATTTTGGAGCTGCCAGAATGGAGATCTCCATCCTGAGCTCCTGGAGAAGCTAGAAGGCTGGTTCTGTGTCCAGCCTTGTTTCAGGGGGGGTGGGGAGGAGACGGGGACAAGGGGGTAGGCCGAGGTCTGTGGTCCCCAAAGCGTGGCTGCGGATTTCCTTGCCCTGGACTTTAGGGGGACCCTAGGGCAGGATAGGCTAGCCAGAGCCCTCTGGCGGCAGGGTTCTGCGCTTGGGTGAGGTCCTCCTGGTTGAGACTGAATGAGAAGCAGTCATCTCTGGATGAAAAAGGTACACCTTCTTCCTAGACTCATACTCAATTCCAATAACCCTGGGTCGGTTATCATGAAGTGATGGGGTGGGGGAACCCCAAAACCCTACATGAATGGCTAGGCAAGTTCCTTAAACTCTCTGGGCCTCAACTTTCTAATCAACTCAGTGGGCAAGAAAGATATCAGCCCTTGTTCTGCCTGCCTCCCAAGGTCTTTCTAAAGTGCTTTGAAAGTGTGGAAGAGACACTGTGACGTGGCAGGTGTACCAAAAGCAACAGCCAGGAGGTAGACATTGGAACCCTGGGGGGCAGGGCCTGGAGTGGGCTAGGTGGATACTCACTAAAGGACTGACTAGAATCCTGGGGGCAGCCTTGTGAGTTGGAGGCTGCCCACATGCCCCATGAGAGTTACCCAGATTGGAAACAGACTGAAAGCTCCTGTCCTGACATGCCAAGTCTCCTCTCTTCAGTAGCCACCAGCCTCGAGGGCACTGCTTGCCGCTGAAGTGTCAAATTGACCCATCCGCGGGCTGGTGGAGTGTATGGACTCTGCAGCATTCTTACCATTCACCTTTGAAGACGTTCTAGGGATGTCTGCATCGTAGTAGACCTGGGCAGGACCAGCATGTTAGCTGACATGGTGGCCGAGGCTAATTTTTAGCACTACCCTTTAGGTCGTAGGAGGGTCCTAAGGATTGGGGACAGCAGACAACAACTTCCTTAGAAGGGCTCCTATGATGGTCTCATAATAGGAGGCCTTGGATTTGCAAGGAGAAGGGATCTTAGGGTCAATTTGTCGCCATTGCCCATTCTCCCTGCTCCGCAGTGAAGATAGTAATGGGGATAAGGGGCACATAATGTGCCTTCAGTGGAGCCCAGCAGGAGAAAACTGATATGTGGGTTGCCTGGCACTTTTCTGTTCTGTCTGGTTAGTGGGGTAAGGCGGGGTTCAGCACCATGGCCAGTGACCCATGGTGCTTTTCAAGTTGTGAGCCCCAGCTTCCCCACTGGGTGTTTGAGGACATGGTCTGAACTAGAACCCAGGACCATTGCGACAAAGGCCTTGGCCAGCAGAGCTCAGAGAGGGGCAGGCCTTCCTTGTCACACTCTAATGCATATTAGGGTTTCCTCGATGGAAAAGCTGAAGAGCATCGTGAAACCCTCGGCCAATGTGAAGTGTCTTTTAGGTGCAGAATAACAAAATGCCAAGCAGTTGGCTTTCGGGTAGGTTAGCCCTAATAATAAGCACCTGTTCCCCGGATTCTCTCTCTCCCTTCACCACCCTCCAATATATCCTAAGCGTTCTTCCTGGAGCCCGTGTCATTCAGGGATGGCTGCTTTTTATTTTTAACCTTGGCATGTGTGATTCTAAGCCAGCTTAGCTGTGAACCTTAGAGATGGGAGCCATGTCTTTTTTTTTTTTTTAGCACATTTGAATTCTGCTAAAATTCTCAGCTGAGTCTTGGTAGGTTTTATTTAACATCAAGCACACGGGCAGCTCCACTTCTTTCTCTGTTCCTCTTCTTCTTTGAGTGTGAGTTGCCCTCCCATTCCTGCTCAACCCCGTGTTTATAAAGGAATGCTGACTCAGTCCTGGGGGTCTGGGGACCATTCCCCATCCCCACGGAGCTGGGACGGGAGCCTTCAGCAACAGCAGGGGTTGTGTAGTTTTGTGCTTTCCAGTCTCCTGTAACCAAGGATGTTGGTGTGGATTGCCACTTCTGCACAAAGTAGTACTGCCCCATTTGAAAGCTGTTTTCAGAATTTCCAGAGCTTTTCTCCATATATGTTTTATCTGTTATGCTCACATAAGTAATAGGCACTGATTTCATAAAAGATGTGTGTGTGTGGGGGGGGGGGATGTTTTGGTTGCCTTTAATATCCATGTGCTCACTTCATTCCTAAAATCCATGAAGTAGATGGAGCAGAGGACATCCATGCCCACTGCCCTCAGCCTTTTACAGACTGCACTGTCCCAAAGGAGTACATCTGGTCACAATGCAAGCTGATAGCATTTAGGACACGAGTCGTTGTCCCACCGAGACATACACATATGTGTGAGCATGCTGAGCCAGGAGCTCTAGCTCTGGCCAGGCCCAGTGTGCACCATATAGCCAGTGCCTGCAGGAGGAGCATGGCCAGTGAGTGTTTGCACCATTGTGGCGAAGTGAGTTTCAAAAGGGTAAAATTGCAGACAGGGCATCTCCTTAAGATTTGTCCACATCGGAGTCCCTGGTAGGATAACTTCCCGCACTAGGAAGCACAAATCCAGAGAGGGAATAATCAAACCAAACACTTGGCCATCAACCCACAAAAAAGCCTTCCTCTGTGGAGTATGGTAGTTGTAGCTGCCATTCAGTCAGCCCTCAAATCATACAGACCTCGCGTCCAATGAAATAAATGTTTCCCGGTCCTGTGCCAGTCAGACTGTGGCGGTCCATAGGAGCTTGGCTGGCTGATCTAGGGGAGTAGATTGCCAGGCCTTGTTTCCAAGGTAAACTCAAACCTCCAACCTTTGGATTCACAACCAATTGCATTAATCGGTTGTCCCACCCAGGACTCATTACTGCCATGGGTTTACTCACCACACTCTGTCATCAGCATCACCATTGGTATGACTAAGACTATGATTGTTTTTTATCTACTCCCTGCTGCTGTTAATGAGTTGCAGGCCAAAATAGCTCCATGAAGGCCTACAGAGAGTCCTGGCTTTGAGACCTATTTTCAACTCTGCCTTTGATCTCCTCTTCCCTTCTTCCTTCCTTCTTTCCTTCCTTCCATGCTCTCATGTATTTGATAAAAGTCAATGCTGCTTTCTTCTCTGGGAGTTAGTGTTCTCCCCTTCAAAATGGGAATGATACATGCCCTGGTTTACGGTCTTGGGGAAATCAAATAAGACAATTCATGTGAAAAGGCGTCTCCAGATGTGAAGTTATATTTAGGATGTTGTTTTATCAGGGTTTAGATGTGAGACTGGATCCTCAGGGTCTTTGTATTTCTTTAAAAAAATTATAAGACGTATCATGTCCAGGGGCTGTGAGAGGCTTTGGAGAAGCTGCACTTTATCTAAAATGTTCTCAGAGACTTTTTTTTTCCTGTTGGGGTGTGAGGTGGGAGTCAACACAGAGGAAAGGACTCTTCTCTGGAAACCAAAACAAAACTCAGTTGCCATTGGCCCCATGCAGACTCCTGGTGTTTCCACAGGCCAGAGTAGAGCTAACTGCCCCTGTAATTTCCCGAGGCTACAAATATTTATAGAGCAGAAGACGTTACCTGTCTATCGAAGAGTGGCTGGTGGGTTTGAACTGCTGACCTTGCATGTAGCAGTCTAATGCATAAGTCGCTAAGCCACCGGGGCTCCTTCGACTCCTCTCTATTTGCATGGAAAATGCCAGCCAGAAAAAGTTAATATCATTGGCTGTGCTCTGGTGTCAAACTTCAGACGGACGAGTTTGTTCCGTAAGGTTTAGGATCCATTTTGCAAACTCTGGTCTTCTCTTTGTTCAGCATCGCTGGTGTCCTTAAAGACCAGAAGCCAGATTCACTGCCATGGAGTCAATACTGACTCATAGCGCCCCCTGTAGGTTTCCAAGACTGTAACTGTTTAAGACAGTAGAAAAGGCCAGTCTCCCTCTGGAGGAGCGGGTGGTGGTTTCAAACTGTGGATCGCAGCCCAACTAGTAACTCCTACACAAGTGCCCCTAGAACAACAGTGCAAAGAAGACACGCTCTTTGCCCCAGAGACAGTCATGAGCCAGAAGGACAAAGGAGGAGGGCACAGAATAAGGACCGTGACATGATCAGGTTCGCCTCAATCAAGGAATCACATTTAATTGCCACATCGAAAGATAAGGAGTCAGACACCCTACGCATGACATGTTTCATGAAGAAGGATGTACCGTTTCTTAACAAAGTCACCAAGACATGACACAGAATGATCCGGGCTCCTGGGGCATGCACCCCATGCATGCCCTCAACTGCACAAGTGTGTGTCTGCCCAAGCTTAGGTCTCTGGGAGGAGTTTTCCTGTCTCCGTGCAGATGGATGTCACAAGCGCTGATTAAATGAAACCACTAAGTCCATAAATCCACCATCGTCTTATAGCTCCCTGTCAACCTCGCCGCTCACCGGAGATATAATAGTTAGTTCCAGAACGTGTACCCTTCTTGTCAGACACCAAGGAACACTTAGAATGGGTGAGTAGAACTGCCATTGCTCAAGAAGGCTTTCTGAAGGACTGACTGCATTTCTTCTGTACCTAGAGGGATGGTGGGAGTGGGAGAGGCAAACCAGAAGAATTCATTTCCCTAAAGCCTGCCTCATATTTAGATATTTAGAACCCAATGCCTGTGGGGATGATCATCTGACACCCCTTGCCAAAGCTGTATTGAGGGTTCAAATCTGAGAGTACCACTAATCATAGATTCTAAGATTTCCCCTACATTTTAATATCTCCGTCTGGAGTATGGGTATGTCTTTCGATGGATGGTGCCTTACATTCACTGGGATCTGATGAGTTCGTACTGGTTAAAGGCGCCCCCTTCCCCTTCTGAAATGCCCTCTGACTGGATACCTGGCTTCCTGGGCCCCATCTGAGATCCACCGGAACATGAAAGAGTAGGTGACTCACTGGTGAGTGCCTGACCCAGGAGGGAACGCACCCCCTCTTCTGCTTGGCCAAGGGAAAATAGTCATTTGAGGGTCGTGAAGGTTATCTGCACCTTCGCCCTCAATGCTTCTGTCTCAAAATGAAAGAAAGTGGCCAAATTCCACCAGGAGATGATGACATGCTGTTATGGGCAAGTTCTTCATAGGCATCTGCAGAGAGGTGATGACTGCACTGCCCATAGTTTGCGGGCACAGCCCAAGAATTCTAACCAATTCAGGGACAAATCAGCGCCTTGGGGATGCTGTTCCTTGTGTTGTGCTCTGGTGTGTAGAACCGCTTGCTTCCCTTCACGGAGATCTCCATGAGTCACCCCTGAATGGCTGAGTGACAGAGTGGGTGGGAAGGAGGTGGACGCACAGTTTCCCATTGATCCAGAGCCACTGGAGGCCTTGAAGGGGAGGGGAGGCTGCAGGGGGAGTGAGCAGAGAATGAGGAGGACTGTGGGTGAGGCAGGAGGGGTCTGAAAGGTCACACAGCCAACCTAAACCTGCAGGATTCCCTATCTCCTCTGGCACTGACCCCAGGGTGGGTTAATCCATTTATTTGTCAAACGCCCACCATTTGCCAGGCTCTGTGCCAGGCTGCTGTGGGCTGGCTGCACTGCCACTTTGTTCTCCTAATGGGGCTGAGCTGATGGGCTGAAGTGCTTTGTAGTCCACAGGCAGCTTGGGGAGGGGGTAACAACTTAGCTTCTCAGCGGTAATTGCTGCCTGTCAAACCACACAACTGGGCTGTTGGTGTAATGCTGCACTCACTGGGCCTTTCTCAGCAGGAAACCGGGGGAAGGTGGGGGACCAGGGGATGTTACTAGACATGTTCTTCCAGGGGACCTGGCCAGATGTTCTGCTTGGGTCGGCGGGACTGGAGCATCATGGGACTTTCCTGGGCAGAGGTCCATTGAGAATGTATTTGAAAGCCTTCAAAATCTGAGGAGCTAATAGCGGTTACCAGTCCTGTGAGTGGCCATCAGTCCAGTAAGCGAAGTGGCCGTGTGTCTGCTCCTGGGACTCAGTCTGTCTTCCAAGGGGGAGTGGGGAGTTGGAGCGCTAGCTACCTTCTCGTCGATTCTGACATGTGCTGGCCCATGGGTTTCAGAGTAACGGGTCCCTAGGGCTCCCAGGACTAGGTGAAGTTTACAGAAGTTAATCACCAGACCTTGCCTCCTTAGGTCTGCAGGCTATGTCTGAACCTCCTACCTGTGGAACAGCCACTCAGATCCTCTTGCCTTGGCGAGGGGGTGGTGTTTCTCATGCCTCCATTTGGAACCATCTTCATGATGTGCACCAAATCCTGATACTACCTCTGCTCTTGTTTGCTTAATAGTCATATTTAAGATAAGACACAAACCCATGGCCAGGGAGTCCCATTCTGCCAGAGAAAATCTATAGACCTGCAACCCCCCGCCCCCACAAACCAAAGCCAGGGTCTTCCAATAAGTTCTGAAGGACATAGGTACCAGGGGACAGAGGAGACAAAATCTGGGAGGACGTCGAAGCTTGGAATCTGTCTGGAAGCAGTTGGCCACACCTTTCTCCCTTGGAGCAGATGGTGGGCTCAAACTGCCAACTTCGGGGTTCGTAACTGACCGCTTAACCACTATACTGCCAAGGCACCTTATCATTAATGCATTTAAAACCTGTCCCCCTGTTTTCTCTCTCCTGGAGAACTGGGTTTATTTCTTCCTCTGGTTGGCATATTTTCAGAATCAGAAAGATATTCTTATAATGCACACGTCACAAGTCACAAAGGGGAGTCTGTGAAGATGAGTCTCACTCCTCCCCGTCCAGCCAGACGCAGCCACAGTGATCTGTTCTGGTATGTCCTTCTCCGGATGTGTTTTGCAATTGTACATGTGACCCGCATTATGCAAATAGTTAAAATAAATATATTTTGAGCTGTTTTATTTAAAAGCTACTCTAAATGGGAAATTAGCATCGTTTGCCATAATTAGAAAGCAGTCACAAAAATAAATGGAATGAAAACAAAAACAAGCGCTATGGAAGTTTTGCTACATCGAGTAGCCTGTCCTTTTCTCTTCATTGTCAAGGGGGCCGTCATGGGAGCTGCCGAGCAGTTAGAGACACATGGGTGTGAGGGGGTGGCTATTCTCCCAGCAAGGGCGGCAGGAAGGAAAGCAAAGTGGCAAAGGCAACCTGTGTTCTCACTGGGCAATCCAGTGTCGTCTCACAGGTGGTGTAGCACCTAGAATGATCAAAGTCGTGGTCCTTAACCCCCATCTTGACAGACCGCAGTCAATCCAGATAAGGTAAAGCCAATGAGGTTTCTAGCTTTTCAGATGCCTTTGATGTGGATTGAAACGGAAGATCCGGAGCAACTATGAGTAGTCAGGAAAACATTTTCACTTGCCTTATTTCATGATTTATAAGGGAATCCGGCCGTCAAAACCCTAGGTTAACCGAATGAAGGACATACCTTCAAACCCATTGTCATCCAATCTGTTTTTCACTCAGACAAAAGCCTGTGCGTGGGCGCACCACTGTCTCTTGGGGTTGGTTTGGCTATCCTTTGTCCTGGATGGAGATGGCCAGCCCTTTCTTTGGAGGTTGGTAGACAACACAGACTTTTGCTCCCCACCTTGGACCTTCACAAAATATGTGGTTGTTTGGTGTCAACGAGTCAGTGCAACTGAACATAACACCACCCAGAAATGCCTCTCGCGCGCCCCCCCCCCCCCACTCAGGATTCTTGTTCTGTTTCAACCCAGTGTTGCAGTGCCTGGTCACCCATCCCATCCAGGGTCTTTCTCTTTCTCATTGCTCTTCTACTCTACCAAGAATGATGTCCTTTCCCAAGGACCCGTCTCTCCTCGTGATACGTGCAAAGTGCATGAGACAAGGTCTTATCACCTTCGTTTTTTTGACCATTTTACCTGTACTTCTGTCAAGACGGATTTGTGCATTCCATGGGGCTTTCAATGGTCTTCACCAGCACCTCCGTTCAAATGCATCCAATCTTCCATCTTCCTTGCTCCACCACCAACCTTCCCATGCATACAAGGGGCTTGAAAATACAATGGCTGGTTCAGAACTCACCTTAGTCTTCAAAACAACATACTTGCTTTCCAACAAGTTAAAGAGATCTTGGGGAGCAAGATCCAATACAGTGAATCCTTCCATCTCGTGACCGCTGCTTCCATGAGCATTGGTTGTAGATCCAAGCCTGAGGAAATCCTTGACAATCTTAATCTGATCTCCACTTACCATGATGCTCCCCATTGGCCCAGTGGTGAGTATGAAGAAGGTATTTTAAAGAAAGAAATAGGGGGGGGGAACCCTACATGTTTGTCATGAGTCTCTTTACCATTCTCGTTTGTCTATGGGCGATGATCATGCAGAGATTGTTCCCTACCTGTAAGCTTCAGTATTGCAAAAGCCAAAGATGAAGTTATTTTCCTCATGGAGTCAGAAACTTATGTAAAAAGAATTAAAGCTTTTTTTTTTTTTTAAGATCTATGTTCCTTTTTAAAAGCTCAGGATGTGAAGTTCCTTTTCTTGGGTGCTGACAGACGCAGCATGAAACTTAAACTTGGTGGCAGGGCAGGGTGTCGGTTTGATTTCGCAGGCAGTTTAATCTCACTGCATAAAGAAGAAAAGCCAATATATTTTTTTTCTTCTGTTTTGCTTTCGATGGAGTTTTTTTTTTTTTTTTTGAAAGCAGCTATGTGAAAGGAGCTAGCTCCACTGGGAGAAATTGAGCTTGCATGTGAATGGAAGCTACTTAAAGAATACCTTCCATCACAGGGTTCCCCATACACCACCTGATTCCAACTTATAAGGACCCCTATGTGTGTCAAGAACAGAACTCTTCTCCCTACAGATTTCAAGCACTGACTTTTCGGGAAAGTGGATTCCCGGGCCTTTTGGTCATGGCATTGCTGGGCAAATTCATGCTTCCCATCCTTTGCTTGGTGCAGTTATTGTCAGGAGTTGTCAAGTGTCATCGAACTCTGTGTGTATAGGGGGAAATGCCCTGTAGGGCTTCTTCCTAAGCTGTCGTCTTCTGGCAGCAGATCTTCTGGTCTCTCTGCCATAGGAGGAGATGGTTTCCTGCCAGGTTGGGCTCCCAGCTTGCTTGGGTATACAAGGTGCTGGTTGACCCCACATCTACCCTGAGGCAGGTGAGAAGAACTAGAAGCATGGGGAACCATGGGAAAGGCAGGCGTGAGTGGAATATTCTTTAAAGGAGGCTGAGGAGGCAGACTTCTAAGAGAGGCCTTTTGAGCCCAGTGATGACAAGCGTGGGTGTGGGGATCAAAAGGAGCAGGTTTGACTCTCCACACTACCACTTGCCAGGTGTATGCCCACCACCATTTCATCTTAGTGCCCTGAGGGAAAATGAAGGACTCACCCAGCTGGCCACCACATAAGGCTGCTATGTTGAATGAGTGTGAATAAATGCAAATGTGCCTATGAAGCTTATGGCACACCAAAGGGGTCATAGAGATGCTAGCTGCTCTCCCCTCCTGCCTCTCCCTATCCCCCACCCCCACCCAAAGTTGTCTTCTGACTCCTGGTGAATTCATGAACAATGTTCTATAGGATTTTCAATGGTCGATTTAAAAAAATTTTTTAATGTAGATCTTTAAACCTTTCTTCTGAGGTGCCTCTGGGTGGGCTGGCATGAAACACAGAGTGGAACCTCTGACCTTTTGGTTGGCACTGAGTCTATTAATCATTCCTCATCAGTCCTTTCAGCAGACCTCAATAGAGCTAAGCACTGAGGACAGATGAGTACCATTTAGGTCTTGCCCCAGGAATCTTCATAATTTGGTGACTATGAAATGTGTATGACAAATGTTTGTGCAAGTTCAATGATGGTAGGCACATCATGTAGAGACAAGAACAGTAGTGATAGCATGGAAAGGAGAAGGCATATTCTCATATCTCATTGATATGAGAATATCATAAGACTTCTTGGAGGGTGGCATATTATTTGGCCTTAATGGGTATGAAGTAAATTGAGGGATTTACCTCTCGATATATAAGAGGTTGCCTCTGATTATAGTTAAAGCCAAGAGAGTTCGTTGTCTCCGGTCACTTTAGTTCTGCAAATACCTATTAACTGCTTCCCATGTACTAGACACTGTGCTATGCCCTGGAAAAATAAAGATGAGAAATATCATATTTCCTTAAGGATCTGGAGGGGCAGATGAGTCAAACGTTTATTGGATAGAAAGACTTTCTGAGGGAGGGGAAGGTCCCAGGGCTACAGACCCTCACTCTGGGTCAGAGGACTTCTGGGGGGAGCTGATGCATAAGTTTTAGGCTGCTTGTATTTTGTACTTCCTCCCCCAGGAGTAAGATGAAACTTTTTCTTCCCATAAAGATTTCTATTCTTGGAAACCCATGGTACAGGACTGTCCTGTAGGGTCACTATAATTTGGCATTAGCTCGATGACAGTGAGTTTTGTTCAATGACAAAACGTTTGGTTTGGGGCTTGGTTTCCTCCACCAGACCTTCTTTCCCTAGATCATACTGCTTTTCATCATGAAGTTTCCAGTTCAAAAGTCACCTCCTCAAAAGGCCCTCCTTAGTTTCCCAATCTGTTTCCCAATCTCCTAGTGCTGCTAATAATATACCTGCTACAAGTAAGTGGTTGAAAAAAGACCAGACATTTATTTTTCCCCACTTTGGAAGACTGATATCTGTATGAGGTCCTTGGTCATATCCATTCCATCTATGCATCTCTCTCATAGCTCTTGCGTCTGTTGGTGACCACCCCCCCACCCCGTGTCCCTTTGCTGATAGTCTATCCTCCCACATCTTCTTTCTTCTTCTCTGTATCTCCGTGTCTAATCTGTCCTTTGTAGAACTCAGAAGCTATAAGATTTAGGACCCTTTCTAAACACCCCAACCCACTGTCACAGAGTTGACTTCAATGTAGAGTGCCCCTGTAAGAGAAGTGGCCCGTGGGATTTCCAAGGCAGGAAGCTTTGAGGAGCCATGGTGGTGTAGTGGTTGTGTGCTGCGTGGCAACCCTCATCATCTGCAGTTTGAAACCACCAGCAGCTCATGGGAGAGAGATGGGACTTCGTATTCCTGTAAACAGCTACAGCACTGCTAACTCACAGAGACCGTTCTCCTTCATGCTGCAGGATTGCTGTGGCAGTGAATTTCGTTTGGGTTTGGAATCTTGGCAGAAATAGATTGCCACATCTTTCTCTCATAGAGAGGTTGGTAGGTTGGGACCACTGGATAATCTTCAGACCTTACTTCTGAATGGGATCACAGCCACAGCTAAGTTGTTATTTGGTACTCTCCAGTCCATAGGACTCATAGTGACCCCATAGGATGGAGCAGCAGTGCTCTATGGGGCTTCATAGGTGGTAATCTTTGCAAGAGCAGACCATAAGGTCCTCTTTGCCAGAGGCTTGTTGGATGAGTTCAAACAGGGAATCTTCTGGTGAGTACCTGAGCATGTAACCACTGCATCACCAGTGCCCCTTTCCACAGGTATGCCCACTGGCATCGTGTTGATGCTGACCTGCAGAGGCATGATAGGGCACAGTACACTGCGTCTTAGAGTTTCCAAGAAGAAATCTTGACAGGAACAGACAGCCTTGTCAGATAGCAGAGCTACTGGTGAGTTTGAACCACATCCCCAAATTAACCCATTGTGCCCCCAGGCCTGCCTTTCACAAGGAAAAACAAACAAACTCATGGTCATAGAGTTGAGTCACTCCAGAGGACAGGTTAGAACTGCCCCTTCAAATTTCTGAAACTATGGGAATCGAAAGCTCATCTCTCTTCCAGAGAGTGACTGATGATTTCAAACTTCAGACCTTGAACATTGCAGTCCAACATGTAACCACTACACTACCAAGACTCCTTTTCACAAGCATAAAAGGCAAGAGTTTAGCATCTTTTTGGGAGGGAGAGGGAGGGCGGGGATGCTGGTGGTACACAATTTAATCCGTGGTACAATCTAAGCTGATTCACCCTTCCCGTCACCTTGTTTTATTTCCATCATATATCTTACTTCAGTCTCCATGCATCTATCTTGTTCATTGTTATTTTGTACTTGATAACTGTCTCCCTCACAGGATTAAAAACTCCTGAGAACAAAGATTTGGTCTTTCTCATCCATAGCTAGATTTTTAGAGTCTAGGACATGCTTAGTACATGAGAGGTGATCAGCAAATCTTTGTTGCATGAAAATGCTGATGTACAAGGAATGAGTAGAAATGGATGAGTCTGTGATGGGACCATAATCAGTCTCTCCTCCTCCTCCTCCTCACACCTGGGCCTTTGGAAGATTGAGAGATAGCAGGGCTTGAATGTTAGTGTCTTGGTCATTGGCTCAACAGGTATTTATTCAGCAACAAGTATTTATCCATGAATATTTATTGACCATCTAATATGTGGCAAGCACTGTGATCAGCCTTAGGGAAATGAAGATGAGCACGAATGTCTTTCCTTTAGGAACCAGCTTTCCCAGAGGGCTTCCTGATACCTAAGCATTAGGGGTATAGTCACTGGAGAGAAAGGTCAGTGAGCAAAATAGACCCAAGTCCCTGAACACCAAGGTTTATTTTCTACAGAAAAGGGTCGAGATTGTCCATAAACAGACATATTTCTTTCAGATGGTGAAAAGTGCTATCAGAAAATATCAGAAGGAGGATGGGAGCATTTGATAGGGACATTGCAATTTTAAATAGGTCAGTTTGGGAAGGCCTGGCTGAGAAGGTAACAATCAAGCAAAGTTCTGGATCAGCCGAGGGAACAAAGCATCCTGTGATATGTCAAGTGGACCACCCATGCCAAGGTCCTGAGGACAGGGGAGAGCTGGCATGATTGAGATAAGGCTAGAGTAGGGCAGGATCAACGAGAGTGATGGGAGTTAAAGTCAGATATGACAGAGGCCAGATTACTCAGGGCCTTGTAGGCTATTGCAGAAACTTGATGATGATTTGAGTTCCTTGAGGATGCAGAAGCTGCCATGTCAAAGTGGTGTGAATTGAAATGCACAGAATTCTCAGGACAAGGGCTACAGAATGAGGGAACATCCTTCAGAAGTGTGTAGACCTCGATAGAGGATATGTCAAGAAACAGGCTCTTCATATTTGGCTATTTCTTTGTAATAAAGGTTTCTATGATTTTATAATAAGACCTTTCGACTTCTCCTTCTATAGGAAGGACTTGCTATCCTTCAGGCTCTTATAAGTGACAGAACTGGGGTTTGAACCTAACATACTTTCCAATAAAGCCTGAACTGTCTTAATGGGCTAAGTGTCTGTCAATACCCAAGAAGTCAACAAAGAAAGAGATGCTGTGCTCAGTAGTTTGAAAGATTCAGGGTCATTCCTGAAAAGGTTATCAGGGGACTATCAGAGTTCATCTTGATAGAATTCTTTGTAGCTCTTTGTATAAAAGCAGAATTCTTAGGCGACCTCATGAGGCCATTGAAGGTTGAATTGGCTCTGCCCGAGCCCACAAGAGGCACTTGTCATTCTGTGCTGTGTCGCTCTGTCTCTCATGCTTGTTCCAGGCACATCCACAAGCACTCCTTGATGACATTAATGGATTTAGGAGGCTGTGTTGTGTGTGGTTTCCTTTAAACAGAGTCAAGCACTATAATGCCTTCCTGAAAGATTATCGGGATCTGAATCTCCCCCATTTCCCCAAAGCTGCTGAAGCGTGGGGAAATGTTCTTGGCTTTGGCAGCCTCTTTGCTGTGCGTTTCTGCTTTGATGGTTTTAATAAAGATGTGAAATCATCTAACAGCTTTCATTTTGCTCAGGCGAGATGGCGTAAAGTGGAGGTAGCATTTCCTAGGATCAATCCCTATTTTCAGAAGTGGTTGGTTAAACTCTCTGCAGTTTATGGCCATTTCTAGCTGAAGCACTGTGGGATCTGAATTATTAATTCCATGAAAAATGAGTTAAGTCATGGCAAAGCCCTGTGGTGACAAAATCCTGACTTTCAACCCCCTTTCTTGGGTTTTCTCTAGCACAAACATCTCTACGAACTAGAAATTATCAGGTAAATTGGCCAAACCTTTGCCTGTCCGTCACTTCTCTAGGAGAGAAAGAATTTGATTTAATTCAATTGTTCTTTCTGCCAAAGATGAGGGGGAGGAAATAGGCATAAATTACTCTGGGAAGTACTTATGTCAAAACCATTTTACAGGTACTCAAATTTGGGCATCATTCAAATGACAACCGTGCAAGCAAGGTAGTCTCTGAAACAGGAACGTTTGTGCTCCCCTAACCTTCCTCAATGACTGATACTGAAGGAGAGGTGCAGATTATGAGAGGCTTTGAACAATTCTGAATCTGGCCATGTGGGCTATAGGCTAAAACCACAGAGCTTTTCTCTTGTGGAGAAGCTTTGTGAGGCTGGGAAAGCAGGCAAACTCCAAATCCTAGAGGGACTCCAGTGGCTCATGAATGAATGGATGAAGTTGACTGTAGGGCAACAAGGAACAGTGGGGATTGTAAGCAGAGGATTTGTCTCATCTTGGAGACCCTGGTGGTGCAAAAGAACCCTGGTGCCACAGCAGTTAAGCACTCAACCAACCCACCGGCCCTTCCATGGAAGGAAGTTGGCATCATCATCTAATTAGAGAAAGATGACTGCTTTGTAAGCCCACCAGGACAGGTCTATTCTGTTCAATGGGATTTTGATGAGTTTGAGTTGGCCTGATTGATGGCAACAGGTTTGGTTTGGTTTATGTAGTGCACATGGTAAATAAGCCCTGCTGCTAAGCGGAAAGTTGATGGTTTGAGTTAAGAGAGAAAGACCTTAGAAGAGAAGCCTACCAAGCGACTTCTGAAAAATCAGCCTTTGGAGCCGTATGGTGCTCAATTTGACTCAGACACATCTGAGCAGACTCAACAGCCACTGCTTTTCTGGTGTCCCTTCTAGTCCACCCAGGCAGTTTGGTTTTTTTTTTTAATTTACTATTATTTTATTTTGAGATACTACAGTTTTGGAGGAGGGGGGGAGCTTACAATGCACAGAGCATTTTTCAAAGTGCCTTGTCCATTTTTAAATAGGCTTTATAGAGTCAAAACTTTTGTGGGACAACTTGCAGACCAAATAAGGCATGTTTGTAGCTTGGTTGTTGCCTGTAAGCTACCCTTCCATGACTCTAGCAGGGGTCTATAGAAAGGGGTACTCTTGTGGTTGTTGCTGCTGCTGCCACGTAGCTTTTAGGGTTGATGTCACCCAATGTGACCTGCACATACCCGTCACCATGGACCCCCTCCCATGCCAGTCCACAGAGTATCCTTAGGCATGCCTCCTATCAATTTTTAATTATGGTGTGATGTGTGATATAGTTGTAGATTGCTTCAGTGTAATGTTTCCCAGATTATATGAATACTAACGCCAAAATTACTGTGTAGAATTTCTCCACACTGGATTACCAAGTTATTAGTAACTGAGCAGAAGCTGCTTTTTATTTTTCTTCTTTTTTAATTACATTTCATTCTCAAAGCAGGTCATTAATATATGTTCACAACTACAATTACCACAAGGTTGTAGCTGAAACACCAGAAAATTTGACCAAATCGATGGCTATCAAAATGCCAGCAGCAGCAAAAACAGCAACATGCTCTTTTAGAAGACACAGGCTAAACCACACAGGCCCAAGTATTGTTGTAATTGGATGATAATAATAATAATAGCACTGACCAGAGCACATGAAAGGCTTTAAATATTCAATTGGCATTGATTTTTTTTGGCCTTATAGTAAGGTGACTAGATGTCCCACTTTTTAACAATTTAACAGTGTCTCATGGCATTTTAAAATTAAAATAAGTATATTACAATACTATTTTGGGGTTCTATGAAAATTTTTGTTGTTCCATATAGACCAAATGTTTAATCAAGAACCACCACCACCACCCACCCCCCAATCAATGGTGTCCCACTTAAAATCTGGTCACTTTTCCTTATGAGTATGTGAACTGGGCTCATGAAACATGTTTTTGTTGTTGCAGCTAACTTCAGAGGTATTTTTATTAAAAGTAAGAGCTTTGAACTGAAGCACTGCCCACAGATTTTATAGTCATTTTGATGTCACCCCCGCTGATAGTGTCTGTGTGTTCCCCTTCTAGTGACACACAACACTGTGATCAAGATGATTCAAACAAGAGTTCCAGCCTAGAATGGTGCTCTGTAGAATTTTCAAGCAGATTGCCAGGCTTGTCTTCTGAGGCACCTCAGTGTGGGCTCCAATTGCTAGACTTTAGGCTTGTTGTCAAGTGCTGGACCATAGGTGCCACCCACCCAGGGACTGAAACAAGCCCTGCTGGCTTCTGCCCCTGCCCCTGCCCAGAGTAAGGTGCTTTACCTGTCTGAACCTTGGCTTTCTCCTAAATGAAACGGGAAGACCAAGTGATTACATGGCGTCTCTTGTTGGAGTGATTCAAGGTCATGCACATTAAGATGTTGTTGCTGTGAGTCTCCCTGCCTGGTTGGTTTTGAAGGAGGTATGGTCATCACGGAGTTGATGAAGACTATAGGTTCTCACTGTCACAACTTGGGCTTTTGCCAACATGAAGAATGCTGGGATCAAAGTAGTTGGGAATGGGAGAGGAACATGGAGCCAGGTGGGTCCCTTGGGTTGTAGGCTAGCCCCCAGAACAGATGCCAGCATTCCCTATCGCCCCTGTTGTCATGTGCATATCCACAGAGTGCTTGCAGAACTCTGTATTTGTGATCTCTTCATGTTCAAAAGCATTTCTCGCAGTATAAAAGCTTCCTGGCCAGGGTGGCCATCACCCCCAGGGCCATATTCAGATAGCTCATAGCCTGGCCAGCCTTCTACACTCTTCTCTTGGTATCCGTCCCCTGGGTAGACACCACCGGGGGCTCTGATCTTCCCATTCTAGGGACTAGCTTGCTTGCACAGGGATGAATACCTGTCTTATTGTGGTGCTTTGTCCAGATGGAAATCCAACTTCGAAATTGGGATCGTGCTAGCAAGGAAATGTTAAGAGATGGGCAATATGTGGCCCCTAAAGTTCAGCCTATTTCTCTTCAACCTTGGTCTGTGCTTGGCACCTGCAGGATACCAGAGAAACGAGGGGAGGACAGGGGAGGGAGGGAACGTGGTACAGTGAAGCCAAGAAGGCACTCCCTCTTGGGAGAATACATGCCTGGAAGGTGACACCCGAGTGACATAATTCCCTTTGCAGCCAAGCAGGGCTTCAGTGGAGAGCGGAGTGGGTGAGGGGGGTCCTGTGGGATTGGCTGCAGGAATTGGTTGTCTTAAGAGCCCAGATGTATATTCCCCGAGTCAAGTGGAATGGCTGGGGGATTGTCCAGAGCTGTCTTGCCTCTGGAGCCAAATAGCATGAATATCCCCATTGTCCTCAACTTAGTTCTGGCTCTTGGTGACCCCATGAGTTAAAGAGCAAAACTGCTCCGTTTTCTTGAGCGTCTTTGCATAAGCACTTGGCCAAGACGGTCTTCCTCTTGCAGCGCTGCTAGGTGGGTTTAAGCCCCTAGCCTTTGGGTCAATAGCAGATGGCAAACTGGGTGCACCATTAAGGTAGGTGTGTGTGTGTGTGTTTAAGCCAAACTTGCTGCCATTGCATTGATTCAGAGCCATAATGACCCTAGATGACAGAGTGGAAGTGTCCCATGGGGTTCCCACAGCTGTGACCTTATGGAGGCAGCTGAGCACTCAACCTCTGTGTCATCAGAGCCCTAGCCTATCTACAACCCTCCCAAACCATGGGTTCATCAAGGTCTTTACTCACGTGCGTACTCTGTATGATTCTGGACATTCCTAGATATGCTTTTGGACTTACAGTTTACTAAAATACTCTCATTATTTGTACTTCAAGATATTTATTTAAAAATGAAATTTTATCTCACCATCCCAAATGAGAATACTAACCCCTTGCTGGAAAGAGAAAATAGTTATAAATCTTTTTTTAAGTAGTGAAAACTAAACATAAAATTAAACTCCAACTTATCGTGCTACCTTAAGAAAAAATCAAAAGCAGCTAGAAGCATTCTACAACCACCACTAGGTGGGTGCCCACACATCATTTCTGACTCACAGAAACCTGAGACTGTAAATCTTTTTTTTTTTTTTTTGGCATCACTGCTCTCCGGTAGTGGGAGTAGGAGGCCCAGCCCCACTGCTGGAATTGAACCTCCGTCCCAGTGGGCTGCAGTCCCGCGCACAACCACTACGCCACAGGATCAGAAAACACCTCTCTCCCATCGAGCAGCCAGTGAATTTGAACTGCTGATCTGATGGTTAGCAGCGCAGTGCCTAACCCATGACACCAGCAGAGCTCTTCTGAACTATTCTAGCTTTTCTCCCTGATGTAATCAGAATCAAACGGAAGAGGAAAGATAATCATTTCTTTTTATGTGATTGGGTGGCATTTAAAGTCTTGTCTCTGTGCCATCTATATAAGACTTGGTTGGTTGGTTGATAGTTCACCACCAATCGTCTGTAAGTTCATGTTTTGGGAATTGCTGGCATACCCACCTAGATACCTTCTGCATTGATGTCACTGTACTATTTTATCCTGTTTGGTCCTCGTGGTCTGTCAACAGTTTGGTAGAGATTGGCTGGCATTACAAAGTCTGGACAATTTAAAAAGCTGTGATTTACATTGCAAATTGATGAAGCTTCATAGGAAAAGTGACTGAAGTCTTAAAGAATAGAGGGAAAGATTTAGTTAAACAATATTTTCAGCTCTTTTCCTGGATCAGTTTTGCATAATTTATGCCTGGGGTCTCTCTGTGATAAGTTCTAATATCTGTTCTTAAATATATCACCTAAGGGCCTACTGAAAGTTTCTTTACAACCCCACCTTAAAATTGCCCATTTAAGACCTTTGTTTATAGCCTCTTAAAACCAGACAAATGGGATTTGTATCAAACTCAAAGACCTTGTGCTGAGTGAGGGTGGCCTTGCATAGTGTGGGATTCCATTCACTGACATTCCGAGAAAGGTAGTGCTGAATTGGTGGAGAACAGACCAGAGATTACCAAGGCTTAGGGTAGGGAGGAGCCTCTGACCACCAAGGGGTCCTTAGAAAAGGTTCTCTAGGACAGCGTTTCTCAACCTAAGGGTCTCAACCCCTTTGGGGATCGAGCAACCTTTTCACAATGGCAGCCTAAGACCATCAGAAAGCTCAATTTTCCCAGGGTCTTAGGAACCAAGACATTGCTCCTCTAACCATCCCCAGGCAGGTCTGCCCACATGCAGTTACCCCCACATAGGAGTGCCTGGCATGATGACATTATCATGGCAACTCTATCACATACACCCTGTGATACACATGTATGTGACAAGGTTGGCACCATAATGTACTTATGCAGACCTGTCACACATGTGTAGAGAGCAGCTGCTGTGTTGAAAGCAGCTGCTGTGTTAAAAGCAGCCACCATGTTGAAAGCAGCAGTATTGGAGGTAAAACGACACTTAATGAATCATAATTACATGTTATTTTTGTGATTAATCACTATGCTTTATTTAGGTTCAATTTGTAGTAATGAAAATACATCCCGCATGTCAGATATTTACATGACAATTTATAACAATAGCAAAATTACAGTTATGAAGTAACAACAAAAATAATCTTACGGTTTGGAGGTCACCACAACATGAGGAACGGCATTAAAGGGTCAAGGCATGAGGGAGGTTGAGAACCGCTGCTCTAGGGTGATGCAGCATCCAAATTCTGACTGAGGTGGCGGTGACCTGAATTTCTGTTGTTGCTGCATACTGTTGAGTGGCTTCAGACTCACACTGACTCTAGGTAGCAGAGTCAATGGCCTGTATAGTGTCCTCTGTAACCTTGAAAGACACAAATGACCAGGTCTTTTCCTGAAAGCCATCAGGTGGATCTCAACCACCCACCTTTAGAATAGCAGCCAAACACACAACCAGTGTACCACCAGAGCTAAAATTCACATAACTACTCTGTCTTCAGTCAAAAATAAAAAACAACCCCAAACCTTGAATTTCTTTAGGGCTTGTTATCACCGAGTTGATTCCAGCCCATGGCAACCTCATGCTACAGGGCTGAGCTGCTCTGCAGGGTTTCCTTGGAGATAATTTTTACAGAAGTAGATCACTAGCTCTTCTTTCCTCAGTGATGCTGGCTGGATTCAACACCTTTTGGTTAGTAGTTGAAATACAAACCACTTATGTTACTCAGAGACCTATTTTACTGTATAAGCCTTTATTTTTATCTGCCCATGATTACAGAACCAAATGAGTTCTATCATAGGTCTCCTAGTCTGCCACCTCCCCCACCCCAGTTGAATAGGATCCTCAGTTCTCATAGACACAGCCCTCAGAGCTCTCTAGCTTCCTTAGCTTCCCTCCATGTCAAGAATTAGAATGAAGGGTGTGGATGACCTTTCCATTGCCCCCATTCCACTCTGAGTGCCTGAATGATGCTGAGGTTAAATCCAATGCTAGTGTGTTTTCATAGACTCTGGATCATGGCCACCAATGCAGACTTGCAGCCAACCCCCTAGGTCTGAAGTTAGGACCACGGGAGGCAGCAGTAGGATGCCCATCTCATCAGGGTGCCTGATGTTGGATAAGGTGCCTGATGTTGGAAAGCCTGGGCAAAGTTAGAAGGGATACAGGGCCAAGTTGGATGGGCCACACAAGTCACAATGGAAAGGGGCATCCACGGCTTTCCCCAAAACAAAGCAGTTCACCATCTGAAAACAACACCTGACCTCCTCAACTAGAAGCAACCCCTGCCCAGCCAACAGGAAGAAAGACTTCCCTAATGCGTCTCTCCAGCCAGAGCACCTCCAGAGCTAGAGGAAGATGCCTTCATATCAGAGATGCCCACAAGTGCCTCTGTGCCAGTACCTTCTTAGTCAACCTGCCCTTCCCAGAGTTCCAAGGACTTTGAGGCTCTACTCCCAATCATTGCTAGACTTAGGCTCCAATCGTAATCTCCCTTCTTGTGAAATCTTGAATTGGGAAAGAGAGACTCAAGGGAGAAAGAAACCATCAGAACCTGACCAGGTGGTACAAAGGGTTAATGTGCTCACCTGCTAACCAAAAGGTTGATGGTTCAAGTCCAACCAGAGGCTCCTCAGAAGAAAGGCCTGATAATATCCCTCCAAAAACATAGTCATTGAACACTCTGTGAAGTACAATTGTCCTTTGACACACGAGGGTCGCCATGAGTCAGAATCTAGGTGATGACAGCTGGGGTGGATTGGGATTGGTACTGGGTGTACTGTATGTCCACAAGGCAATGGCACTCTCTCTCACAAACCCCAGCTTTTCCTGGCATCTGTTTGAATGGGCTACTGCTCCTTAGATGACCATGCTATGACTTGGATGGTGGCCGCTCACCTTACTTGGTGGGTGACTGAAGGCAAGAATATAGGTGTTGCCAGCCTGGGAGTAATATCACCTTTGTAGAAGGGACTGCAGTAATCCAGGAGTTAATATAGCTGGAGAAGGAGACCACCTCGTGGGGTGTGACTAGGAAGTAAATAATGCAGTGAGCAGGATCAGAGGGTGGTGGTGTTACCATATGTGTAAGCCACAGTGGAACAGAAGGTAGGTGCACCAGACCGGTTCTGGGTGCCAGAACCTCCCACTCTGTGCCAGCCCCGAAGGAAGAAATGTTTTAACTACACCAACACTATCATTGTTGTAGTTTGTTGGCTCATTCGGCCTCTTCTTGGATCAACTTTAGTTATATATACGTATACAAAATAATACACATACACAATACTGTGTGTATATAATATTGTAGTAGTGTGGGTTGACTAAAGAAGCAAATTCACAGACAATCATATGTGTTTAAGAAAGAGCTTTATAGCCAGGCCTTCAATAGCTCAGTTGGTAGAGCGGAGGACTGTAGTGGGATGAAGAAAGAGCTTTATATGAAAGAGGAATTGTATCTTAAGAAAACATCCCAGCTCAGTCCTGATCAAGTCCAAAAATCTGATGTGAGTCACGATGTCCAAAACCAGTCTGTAACTCCCTCTTCACACTCGCAGCACATGCAGAGATGCTGATTGCAGGAAGATCACAGGCCAGAGGGTAGGAGAGTCTTGTGGAGCCAGTGGTGGTGGAAACATCTTAGCACTGGCATGGGTCTCCATCTGGCTTCTCCAGTTCCCAGGTTCCGGCCACCATGAGCGTAGCTCCATGTGGCTTGTTAACAGGAACGTCTCACAGGAAGAGATTGTGTCTGGCCTCCAGTGAGCTATTTATCTCTGTCATGCCTTCAAATGAGGTCATCAAACTGTGGTCTGATTGACAGGCTAACTGCCGCCCCTTCACAAATGGACAGATTATGTAACTGCCACAAATATATACCTATATATATATATATATGTGTGTGTGTGTATTCCAAAAATAATCAGGATAACATGACCAATCAAACTTATGAGAGGATGTTGTTATCATTAGGAGCCCTGGTGGAGCAGTTGTTAAGTGCTCACCTGCTAACTGAAAGACTCGACAGTGTGAACCCACGAACCATTCCATGGATGAGAGATGTGGTGGTCTGCTCCTGTAAAAGCTACAGTCGGGGGAACTCTGTGGGGTACTGCCACTCCGTCCCAAATTGCAATGGACTCAATGGTAAATGATTTGGTTTTGGTTACTGGTATCATTGTTCCTCGTGTTTCTTTTTTTCTGGTTCTAAAAATGATCCATGTCATATAAGCTAGTAAATAAACAAGTAAATATGTATCCAGTGACAGAATTCTGCCTAGCAGATAAAAAAAGGAAAGAAAAATATAGATTGATAGGGACAGTTCTCCAATTTAATTCTGTTCAGTTAAAATCAAAGCAACAACATGAAAAGCATGTATCATGCTATCTTTTTGTGTGAAAAGAGAGAGAGAGAATAAGTTACGCTCCTCTATTTTCTTAGTTCTGCATAAATAAATTCTGAAAGCACACACAAAAGACTATGAACAGCACTTTCTGGGGGTGATAGTTGAAACTGGGTGGATGGAGAACAGAGAGAGGAAGGAGATTCTTCACCTTTCATACTTGTTGAGCTTTGTGAGTGTATTATATTTAAAAAATTGAAGTAGAAATGAAACTGTGCATTGTAAAAATTTAGGAAACTGATTAAAGAATTAAAAACCACCCCATATTGTTCTCCCAATTGTAACCACTATTGGAATTTTGCTTTTAACCTTTCCAGACAAATCATGTACACACTTGGTTACAATGTCATACTGATGCATTAACTGTATACTGATTTATATACTGATGATAGTCATTATAGATAACATATGCTTAATGTACCATTTTATAGCTTGCAATTCCATTTAACAATATAACATGGATATCTTTGTATGCCATTTGTATAGCACTTCGTTGTGTAGACTCACCATTATGTATTTAACAAAATCTCTCATTGATGGCCATCAAGGTAGTTACCACATTTTACTATTTAAAAATAAGAGGGAGCTTCAAAAAATTGGTGGAAAAATGAAATGAAAAGATAATATATTTCCAAGAACATTTTGAAGTCTGTTCATATAAGGCCAACAGCAAACCTTTTGTCCAGTTTCCCCCCCTCAGTAAAACTTGATTGCAGATTTAAAAATAAGTATGCTCAAAAGACGAGTTTTGATACAAATCCATAGATTTGCCTCATCTCCTCTACCAAAATGGCCAAGGCATTTGTATTGCACTTGCAGATGGTGAGAGATTCCTGCATGGTGGGTGTGGTTAATACCTTCAACTGCTAACCAAAAGGTTTGAGCCCACCCAGTTGCCCCATGAAGAAAAGGCCAAAAAAACAATCTTTGGAAACTCTGTGGAGCGCGGTTCTACTCTGGCCCAGATGGGGGCACTATGAGTTGGAGTTAGCTTGATGACAACTGGTTTGGAAGTAGAGCATGAACGTGCTGCACCACCCTCCCACCTTCTCTGATCACAGTCTATTTGGTCTATTACATGAAAAGATCTTATACATCTGAAAAAATTTGTTAACTGTCTTTAAAGGTTTCTTGCTCATTTTTATTACTTTCTTGAAATTTTTGGTTAATGTCTTCAATTGGAGAGTATTCTTTTCCTTCATAAGAGAGATGCTTAATGGTATATGATGCTTTCCTTATGTGAGTTGTTGTTCATATCTCTAGTGTCATATTATATTGCATGCTCCTGGTGGAAAGAATTAGCTTGAATGTTATTATCCATTCAATCTTATCTTCATCACTGACGAAACCAATCAACCACCTTCTGTTGAGCCAGAGTGACATATATGTTGCAGAGTAGAACAATAGGAGAACTCCATAAAGTTGCTATTGCTCACATAGGGTTAACCACTATGGTTAACTATAGGGTCACAATGGTTAACTATAGGGTAACTCCACAGGGTAACTAGGGTTAACTTTTGGGTAACTCCATAGGGTTGACTAGAGGGTTTCTTGTTGTTGACTATAGGGTAACTCCATAGTGTTGTCAGAACTGTGACATGCTGGGAGGAGTTTCTGGTGAGGTTCAAACTGTTTTTCAAACATGAAAAGCCAGCACAGTGAACATTTGTGTACCAATGACTGCATCCGTGAGGTAGGAGCTATTGCTATCATTTGACAGATGAAGAAACTGAAGCATAGGATACAACAGAGACTTCCATTACTAACTTATTTGTATTTTTGTCTACTTTTATTTTTTGTGTTTTGCTTTTATTTCTTCTCTCTGTCCTCTGTTGGAACCATGGACTTTGTTTCATCCCTCCTTTCCCCTCCCATCCCCATACCAAGAGCTCTGGTGGCACTGCAGTATACACATTGGACTGACAAACTTGATGGTTCACACCCACCAGATACCCTTTGTGAGTAAGAAGAGTTCCCTAGAAAGACTTACAATCCCTGAGGGCCTACTTAGGGCTGCTATGACTGAATGGACTCCATGGCAGTGCACTCATTTTGGGAGAGTTGTTTTTTCTCCCCATACTGTGGTGGGAGTCATGCACGTGATTTCTATGTTATTAACCAAAAGTGACGTGGAATTCATGAGGCGGTGGTGAGTCTATAATCAATTTGTCATCTTCCATGTCACTTTCTCCCACAAAATGACTGGTGGCTTCAAACTATCAGCTTTTAATCCTGGCGCCACCAGGATGCCTGGCTTCCAAGTAAATACCATTCAAACTTTGAATATAATGTACCTTTTATTTTGAATATCAGATTTCATATTATATGTAAGCTTCATAACCCACCAAATCCCCTGGTCACTGTTTCTGATCCTTATCTTCCTTCCTTCATTAATTCGTATCTTTCTTAATTATTTTATTCTTCTTCATCTCTTAGACAATTGATAAGCTTTTGCAATGACTTTTTCAGTGAGTAGAAAAATAGAAAAATCATTCTATTTTCCTCAGATGTGCATAATAATTTGGCTAAACTAGAATTTCTAGGACAAAATCTTTTTTAAAAAACTCTGAAAATGCTGTTCTATTCTCTTTATGTATTTTATATGGCAGAGGAAAAGTTTGGGGACGTAAGTGGATTTATGATATTTTCTAAAAAATTTTTTCTTAATAGACAGCAGCCTAGTTTATTTCCCCTGCTTGAATTTTTAAATTGTTTAAATGAAAATATTTAATCAGAACATGTTTAGGTGTGCATGTTGTCTTCATTAAATTACGTAGCTATCTGGTAGCCTTATTCTGATCACTAGCTTGTGCTGTCAATTCATCCAAATTTTCCATTACATGCTCATCAACACACCTGAATTGTCTATCAGTGAGAGAGAGAGAGAGAGAGAGAGAGAGAGAGAGAGAGTTCTCAAAGTATGATTTGCATTGTTTTACTCACTAATGTGTGGCTTGAAGTATGGGATCGGAGTCTCCATCTCCATATTTGGTTACTTTTACCCATCATATTATTCTTTTTGGTGCAGCATTAGTGACTTAGCTGGGTCACTCCCCAGCCATGCACAGAGGCAATGTTTCCAGAGCCTTGTTGAGAAGACAGTTGATGATTTCCTAGCACTTACTTCTGTTTCTTGAAGCAGCACTGTTGGCTAAGTAACATTTGGTCCTATTCCTCACACCAACTGTTGAATGAGGGGATCCTGGGTATGTCCTCATGGAAAACACATCAAAGTTTCACCCTTTGAATATTTGATTAAAGGATGGAAGAGTAAACAGCCTAGAGAAGAGAACAGAGGCACCAAGAAGGGGGATGAAATGTTGTCTTTATGCTCAAAGAAGCCCTAAGTTCACCAAGACTCGATGAGGTGGTTAGAAGTTGGGTTAGTGTTTTAGTGTCTTCAAAATCAGACCCCCACTCTTTGAAGAAGACCCTACTTTAATTCTCTCAATCACATGAATCTCAGGCACTTCTGAGAGATGGAGCCTAGCTGTATTAAGTATGATGCTAGGAACCCTGGTGACACAGTAGGCACAGGGTTACCAACCTAAAACTTGGTCATTCAAACCAAGCAGTTAGCTATAGGGTTGACAGCCTGATTCTATAGTAATCACAGTCTTGGTGTCCCCAAGGGGCAGTTCTTCTCTGTCCTGTAGTAGTCAAGATTGATTTGATGGGACTAGATTTGTTTTTTGTTTCCATTTTGAGACACTTGCTAAAGGAGTGTCTTTTACTTGGCCCAACCATCCATCCTCAGAGTCCAATGGGGTTATGTTCTTTAGGATCGTTGTTCTAGATCAAAGATACCTATGGCATCTGGAGAAATCTCAAGGCATTAGTAATCGAGAGGTGTGTAGCCTGTTATGGATTGATTTTGTGCCTTCAAAATATGTGTTGGAATCTTAATATCTAGTACCCGAGGACCGGATCCTGTTTGGTAATAGAGTGCCTTTTGTTATGTTAACAAGATTCTATCTGTGCAGGGTGTATTCTAAGC
>PVJH01015584.1:0-53005 GCA_004026705.1 Nesogale talazaci | reverse complement strand
ATATTCTGTCCTTGTGAGACATTCCTGTTGACATGCCAAATGAAGCTACACTGACACAGCCAGAGCCTTAGAGCTGGAGAAGCCACATGGAAACCCATGCCAGTGCGCAGATACCTCTACCACCACTGGATTTGCAAGACTTTCCACCTACTGATCTTTGATCTTCTTGCATTTTGCATCATTGCATGTATTGTGTGAGTCTGAAGAGGAATTTATAGACTGGTATTGGACTTATGGGTTAATAGTGGAGTTATGAACTTGATATGGACTGGGCTGGGATAGTTATTCTTTCTACAAATCTCTTTATTATATACATGAGTGTCTATGAATTTGTTTTTCTAGTCAACCCAAACTAACACATACCATCACTGAAGATATCCAAATGGTTGATAAGCACATGAAAAGACAGTCCATACCATTAGTGCTGATCTGTGTTGTTAGCTGCTGTCTGTTAGCACTGACTCATCAAGATGTCATGTAAAGCAGAACAAAGCATTGCCTTGTCCAGGGCCATTCTCATAAGCACCGATATGTCTGAGCCCACAGTTTATAGCCATTGTGTCGTAACCCCTCGAGGAATGTAAATCAGAACTACAATAAATGTTTTATGAAAAGAAGAAAAAAATTTTTTTTAATTTTTAAAGAGGCAACTAACAAATGTTGACAAGGATATGGAGAAACTGGAACCCTCCCCCATTCGTGCCAGTGGGACTGTGAAGTGGCACCATCACTGTACAAACTGTCTAGCAGTTCGTGATAGGTAGGTTTATTGTGCCAGCCTGGCCCGTAAGCACACGTGGGATTGGAAATGTCTGTGTTCGATTGGAGAGCAAAGAGCTAAATGGCTCGGCAAGCCCCACCCCCTCCCCTCTCTTGCTCTCCGGTGAGCCTACCGGCATACGGCTGGCCGCTTTAGTGAGTTCTCTGCCTCAGCTTGTGAGCTACGCTACCCGTGAGACAACCAACTCATGGATCATACAGCTAGAGCGTGAGGTTCTCTGGAGACCTGCTTCGCCCCACTTCTGATATACGCATCTCTTGAGCCTGAGGCGCTCAGATCCTGTCATCTGGCATTGCTTGGGTTCAGTAGCCCATCCGGTCTGTTTTGTTAAGTTCCTGAGCTGCTGGCTCTCGGTGACCTGCGCTACTGGCTGTCTGTGACTGGACTGCCTTCACTGTCCTGTGGAAGACTCTGCTCTCTGTTTCCTTGACCTTAGACTCACCAGCCCTGGTGAGTTGAGGGACTTCCATGATATTAACTGTTCCATGAAAGTCAGTTGAACTGTTTGCTGTTCTATTCCTTCATGCTTTATATACATATGTGTCTATGTGCATATGTATATGTGTCTATATATATGCACACAAAATCATAAGTGTACTGGTTTTCTTTATCTAACACACAGTTCTTCAAAGAGCGGCTCGTAGAATGACAGTGCACTCCACAAGGAGTCCATTCCGACTCATTATTAGGTGCCAATGAGTCAGTTCCTCCTCAAGGGCCCTTTGCACAACAGAACGAAGCGCTTCGGGTCCTGCACCACCCTCACAACTATCCTGCTTGAGCCCCTTGTTACAACCACTGTGTCAATTCATCTCATGGTGGACCTCCTTTTCGCTGCCCCTTTACTTTTTACCAACCATGAGGTCCTTCTCCAGTGACTGATTTGTACAAATTACATGAGATGAAGTCTCTCCATCTTTGTTCCTAAGGGGCACTCTGGCCCTATTTCTTCCAAGACAGATCTGATTGTTCTTCTGGCAGTCTGTGGTACTTTCAATATTCTTTGCCAGCACCATCATTCAAACTTATAGTGACCCCTTTATCAAGTTTCCCAGACCAGAAATCTTTATGGAAGCAGACAGCCTCATCTTCCTCCCACAGAATGGCTGATGGGTTTTATTCACTGACCTTGAAGTTAGCAGGTCAGAGACTAATCCACACTCCACTAGGGGTCCTTCCCCTAGGATGCAATAATTCTACTCCTAGCTCTATTCCTAAGGAAAATGGCAAACAGGAACTCACACAGGCGCGTGTACATTCAAGATTTGCAACATTATTCATAAGAGCCCAAAGGTAGAAATAGCCCAGGTATTCATCAGCAGGTGAATGAACACACAAAATGTGGCATAGTCACACATAGGAGGATGATTCCTTGCTAAATGGGAAGACAGTTGTTATACATGCCACAAGATGGATGAATCTTGGAAGCATTCTACTAAGTGAAATAAGCAAGCACACACGAAACCCAGTGTTTTGTGACTTCATATAGAAATGCCTCCAAATTCCAAGTTCACTGCCATCAAGTCCATTCCAATTCATGGAGAGCCTATAGAAGGAACCTTGGGGGGGTAGAAGTTGCTCTTTGGGCTGCTGGTCAAGGTCAGCATTTCAAAACCATCAGCTGCTCCTAGGAGCAAGGCGAGGCTCCTTATTCCCATGAAGTGTTCTGGTCTCAGAACCTCACAGGGACAGTTCTACTCTATCCTAGGGGGTCACTCTGACAAATTCCTCGAATTGGTGAGAGTAGATTAGAGGTTACTAGGTGATGAAATGAGGAGGGAATGGGGAGCTAGTCTTTAATGGTTTCAGAGATTCTACTTGAGGTGAAGAAAAGTTTTGGAACGAGGTGATGGTGGTGGTTACACAGTTTCATGAGTATAATTACTGGCACTGTACTATATACTGAAAAATGTAGAATGGTCAAATATTGGCATAAATATTACATTATGCAACTCACTGCCTTCAGGTCCATTCTGACTCAGAGTGTCTTTATAGGACAGAGTAGGACTGTCTCTGGGTGTTTCTGAAGCTTGTAAATCTTTCCAGGACAGGAAAGCATCATTCTCCCAAAGATCAGCTAGTCTTTTCGAACTCTTGACCTTGCAGTTAGCAAGTGGTGACCCACTACACCACCAGGACTCGCTCTCTTGTTCTCTGTCTGTCTCTTCCTACATATATGTGTGTATGCACATCTCCCCATATATATTAAAATGCAAGTGTTTCCATTATAGTTAGATGGGGTTTGGGAAGGTTACTTGAGATAAAAATGATCAATATACCAAGAAGCTATAACAGTCATTCATGTAAGCTCACCGCACCCTGGGGTTTCAATAAACTCAGCACAAATTGGCAGAGCTGAAAAAAGAGAGACAAAGCCAGATGAGAGTAAATGAGATGACAGGGTGACATCCCTGGCTGGGAAATCAGACAGTTCTGCCCTGAGGCCAACCTCTTCTGAGAGGCCCCTTCAGGATAGGTAGCATAATTGACTCTGGGTGGGTCAAAGTTCAAGGACTTGAGGGAAGTAGCACAGCTTCCATGGTGTTTTGCTTAACAAATACTCCGGTTCTAATTTATCAGTGGGGGCAAGGAGTCCAGGACTCATTTACAAAGCAAAGCATGGGAATTGGACAAATGCATGTTGTCCTTCACTCTACATATGCAAGAGTACAACTCTGGTGCAGGCAGTGAGCTTCTTCCAGAAATAGTTTTTGTAACTCCCATCTAATCGGGGCAGAGGGCCATGCAAATGAGGTGCTGTGTCCCATCAAGAGCATTGGCTAACTTGCTAGCAATGTAAATACACTGGGGGAGGGGGGGAGTAGGACCAGGCAGATAAGGTGGATAAAGCCCTTACAAAGGTGTTGCTCACTTTCGCCATCCTGCTAGGCCTCATCTCAGAAGTGAAAAATCGGGAGCTCACAACAACCAAGAAGAGGAGGCAAGAGTCAAGTGTGCCTTTTGGCGCTAAGGTCCCTACGCTGAGAACCTCCTTGAGGCAGGAGAGAAAAATAGAACAGGATGTTGAGAATCAGGGACCGAGACGTGTAGCCCCTGAACCAGGGGGCTGTCAGGAAAGAGTGAGGTGGGCATGCGGACCCACAGAGTGAAAGAGTTGAGCACCTTCAGGAAGAAAGTTTCCTGCTGGAGCAGGATGCCTCTGGCCTCTGGTGAAGCTCTTAGATCTCTCTTGTGGGACGAATATACCTCGGTCCTCGGCTCCATGTGAGAAAGAATTCACACCGAAGCCTGGTTCCTGTTCCAAGTGAGCTTTGTGAAAGATAGAAGAAGCTTCAGGCTTACACAGGCACCTCAGGGCACTTCACACTCGCACGTGGAGTCCTGAGGCCAGGGGAGATCATTGCACAACCTCAAGGAGCAGCTGGAGAAGCAGAAGAGGAACCACAAGGCCCTAGATTCTGGTTTTTCAGGTCCTCCGCTGAGGGGCGTGGTTGACGATTCTGGTGGACCCCCATTGGCTGAATTGAATTCACGTGGCCCCGATGGGCCAATCCAGGTGTAACACGCACCTAGGTGTACCACCCTTTCCTGGTCAGAAGCCCAAACCTCTGAGCAAGCGCAATGGATGCCCCCATCCCTATGCTACCTACCTAACACTTCCCCCCTGAATAAATATGGACCCAAATCTTTGAGGTACTGGGTGATATCATACTTAACTACTTCCTGCTGACTAAAAGGGTGAAGTGGGGTTTTGGGTCCACACCCTTCCTACTCTGTTGGAAGGGATTGTCCATTCAGGGTCCAGGATAGATAAGGTTGAGGTGTCCAGAAGCTGGCACATTGACTCAGAGGCTTGGGAACCTGAGAACTTCTAGAAAAAGAAACAATCAGGTGAACAGTTTAGGTGAGGCCAGTGGCAGTGCCCTGGGAGATTATTTAGTGTCATGGGAAATAAACAAACCTTAGAACTGACAGGAACAGGTTTTTGTTCACTGTAAACTCAGGAACGGGGTAAAAGACATTCACTAGGTGAATACAGTATGATGGCATGGATCAGGGAGG
The DNA here is from genome assembly GCA_004026705.1 of Nesogale talazaci. NCBI lineage: Eukaryota > Metazoa > Chordata > Mammalia > Afrosoricida > Tenrecidae > Nesogale > Nesogale talazaci. The sequence goes on along the minus strand of PVJH01015584.1, from coordinate 48,201 downwards.
CAGTGGAGGAGTCACAGTGCCCAGCCCCAATCCCAACTACGTGGACAGCTATGCACCCACCTCCTGCAAAGGGGAGTTTGCTTTGAAAGACAGCACCAAGGATACAGCTCAGAGAGAGGGACAGGTCTGACCAGAGCCCGTGAAAGCAAATGAAGGGGCGCAAGAGAGAGCGGAGCGCATCCTGACCCACTGAGCCTTGAGCACGGTATCCCCACTCAGAACAGCCAATGCACAGAGAGGACCATATGGCTGGCCCCACTATCAAACATGTCATCGCTTGTTGACCCAAGGCCCGACAGGGACAATACTGGAAATGCAGGCTCAGATTGCACCTCAACTGACCCCACCACACTGAGACAAAACACTAAGGGTGTGCAGTACAGCAGGAGGGGGAGCAGAACTTGGAGTTCCAGAGGGAGTGCCAAGGGTATACTCTGGGATCAGGGTGTGGCACCCCATTGGACTCAAACCCTGGATACTCCTGGAGGTCAATGAACAGACTTTGAACTAGTTACAGGTTTTTCTTTTGTTATTATTATTTTTATTTTTTTACTTCTTTATATATTTTTTTCTGGACATTGGTTTTGTTGTTATTGAGATAGTTTTATTTTCTTTTGTCGCTTTGCCTTGCGATATCTTGGGGGTTTGGGGTACATATTATTATCTCTGCAAGTCTATCTCGATAAGATAGGCTGGATGAACAATCTGGAAGAGAAAATAATGGAACTAATGGTTCCGTGGGGGAAGGAGGAGGGGGGAAAGGAGCTAGTGTTGACCAACCCAGGGAAAAGGTCACTGACCCCAAATCAGTGACAAGGTGGGTGTGTGTGATAGGTAGGTTTGTTATGCCAACATGGCCACAAAAGATTGGTGGATCTGTTGTGACAGCACAGCCAATGAACACGCGGGATGAATTGAAGGGCAGATATGGGAAGGGCTTCACAAGTCCTGCCCTCTCTCTCTTGTTTCCGGATCTTCGGACCAGAGAGCTGCCTTGTTCGTCCTGTGCCTCGACCTCCAAGCAACACTACCCGTGGGACACATAATCGTGGACTGTGTTACTGTGAGTTGAGGATCCTTCAAGCCCTGCTTTGCCACGCTCCTGGGATATACATCTCTTGAGCTGAGGACTGTTGGACTCTGTTATCTGGCTGGCTGTTGGTGACAGTTGGTGACAGTTGGTGACTGTTGCTCTGCCGTTTGCTGCCTGTAACCAGATAGCCTGGATTGCTCTACAGAGGACTATTCAGCGGCCCTCAAGAATTGAAGGACTGCCAGTCTTCTAGTTGCCTCATGCAAGTGATTTGCACTGAGCAATCTGTATTGTTTTATAGTTAACTTTTTCTCTTTTTATCTTATATATCTTTCTCAATATATAAATATATAAAAATAATTACTAGTGTCCTGAATTTTATTTCTCTAAGAGAACCCTACCTGACACAATGTGAGAGGCCTGAGAGAGATTGATCAAGATTAATGTAACAGACAGAAATTACTGAAACCCAAATGAAGACTGAGCATGATAGTGGAACAAGAGGAAAGTAAAAGGAATAGAGGAAAGAAATAGGCAAAGGACACTTGTAGAGGTCTAAATACAGGCATGTATATAGGTAAATAAATTTATATATGATGATGGGGAAATAGATCTATGTGCATATATTTATAGGGTTAGTATTAAGGCAGCAGATGGACATTGGGCCTCTACTCAAGCACTTCCTCAATTCAAGAACACTTTGTTCTATTAAATTGGTATTCCATGATGCTCACCTTCCCAACACTATCGCTGAAGACAAATGTGCACATAAGCAAAAGTGGTGAAGAAAGCTGATGGTGCCCGGCTATCAAAAGATGTATCATCTGGGGTCTTAAAGGATTGAAGATAAGCTAGCGGCCATCTTGCTCAGAAGCAACAAAGCCCACAGGGAAGAAATACACCAGACTGTGTCATCACAAGGTATCAAAGAGTTCAGGTATCAGGGATCAAACAACTAAACGTTACAGCTTATAAATGAGGGAGAGTACTGCTCAGGGACCTAGAGTCCAGCTGTAGATGAAATGACATCCCCTTACAGAAGGGTCATGGGGAGAAGATGAGCCATTTAGGGTGCAATATAATAACGATGAAATATGCAACTTTCCTCTAGCTTTTAAATGCTTCCTTACCCCCGCCTCCTCCCCCCCTCCCCCCTCCCACTATCATGATCCCAATTCTACCTTACCAATCTGGCTAGACCAGACCATGTATACTGGGACAGATAGGAACAGGAAACATGGAGAATCCAGGACAGATGATCCCTTCAGGACCAGTGATGAGGGTGGCAATACTGGGAGGGTGGAGGGAAGGTGGAGTAGAAATAGGAAACCTATTATAAGGATCTACATATAATCTCCTTTCTGGGATATGGGCAACAGGGAAGTGGGTGAAGGGAGACATCAGACAGTGTACAATATGGCAAAATAATAATTTATAAATTATCAAGAGTTCATGAGGAGGGGGGATCAGGGAGAAAGGGGATAAATGAAGAGCTAATACCAAGGGCTTAAGTAGAAAGACAATGTTTTGAGAAGGATAATGGCAACAAATGTGCAAATATGCTTTGCGAACAATGGATGGATGTATTGATTGTGATAAGAGTTGTGAGCCCACAATAAAATGATTCTTTAAAAAAACAGTAACTAAAAAAAGGAAAAAAGCATTCACTGGATTAAAGGCTGGGAGGGGTCTGAGGTAGAGTTCTCTGGGGAGCACTTATCTGTCCTGAGGTGACAGAGAAACACCCCCAACAGAGCTCTGAGGTTCTTGTCTGTACGCTCCGTATCGGAAGGGTCTGGGTGCAGCTGTTTTCATGATTACACCTGTGAATGGTGCTCAAGGTCCAGGGAAGGCGAGGACAGGATGGGCAGCCCAGTATCTAAGAAGACACCCATTGACCTTGTTGCCACATTGATCACCTGAGGTTCCAGACCCACTACAGCTCTCCTGCTGCTTTGCTCACTGGCCAGGCTGGACCAATAATCTTTAATGAGCAGCAGCTCACCTAGCCTGTGATACCATAGGACAAGGGACACCCTGGTGGCCAACTTGCCTGTGGGGGTCGCATGGCCCTCAGGTGGTCCTATGCCAGCTAAGGCAGTTCCGTGCCCAGTGGCCCCAGTTCCTGACACACATAGCACTTGGCACTTTGGTCATGCATCTGGGAAACCTGGGAGATGGATAACAGGCAGTTAGCAAGTACGGTCAGCACGAGGGCATATCTGATGTCCTTCTTTGTCTCTTCCTGAACTTTTACCTCCTGTTCCCTATTGTCCCTGTGTCTCTGGACTGCCACCCCTATCTAGAAAACACAACAAAAAAATTACTGGGAGTTCAATGCCTCCAGGCCAGCAATGCCGTTTCAGCACGCATCTGTAGGGTGCCATGAAGCTGGGGTCTTGAGTAAGTGCCCCTATTGGAGGGAGAGGTTGGGGACCCCAGTCTTTGCCAGCAAACTAGGCCTGACTGTTTTTTAGACGGCAAACATTGGCTACTGTCTTGGGTGACCGTACTGGACCTATGGCAGGAGTCACTGACCACTGCTTAGAGTAGCCTCCCCCATAACCTTCAAAGACGCCTGCTGGCAGGAGCAGATTCTTGATCCTGTGAAGGGTAGGAATGATTCATCAGTAGTTCAGGGAACATTACAGGGAAATTGGAATCTTGTTGGACCCACTGTCACAGCGAATGCTCTAACGTACAAGAACTCTGCTCACTGCCCTGCCCTGCCCCTTCACAGAAATGTTTTAGCTGAATCAGGGTTGGAAGGAAAAGCGTGCCATTCTCTGGCCATGATTCTTCTTTTTCTAAAAGATAGTGTGGCCAAATAGAGATGCAAAACCAAATCCGCTTCTGGTTGTCCAGCCTCTCTGGATCAAACCTATCCCAATTAGACAGGGTGCATCTGAGGGGGTGATTCTTGGGTATCGATCAAGCTGGTAAGTCTCATCTAGAAAACACAAAACAAAGAGTTTATTGAGAGCTTGATGCCGTGAACCTGAGGCTCAGGCAGGCACCCCTGCCTGAGGGCAGGGGTCACAGACCAGTATCTGCAGCTGACATAGGTCTAACCATTCTCTTAGGCATCCTCAAACTCCGGCCCACCAAGGACATTTATCCAGCTGCAGGGTGTTTTTGCCGCCGCCACTGTCCTGCTTAACGGTTGACTTATCCTAGGCCCGCAGTGAATTTTTTCATGTTCGTTTGTTTAACTATAATCTGGCCCTCCAGCAGTCTGAGGGACAGTGAACTGTCCCCCGGTTTAAAAAGTTTGAGGACCCCTGAGTCCACAAGCTAGGAGGGCCACTGTTTGGTGTGACCCCACGGCCTTCAAAGACTCCTGCTGGCAACAGCAGACTCAAATCTCTGAAGGGGAGAGGCGTCTATCCAGAAGCTCAGGAAACCTTTAGGGAAATTGGAATTTCTGGCATGCAAGCTCCTGGGAAGGCACAGAGAGGCAAACCGAAATTCCCGTACACCAGTAAGAATAGAAGGAATGACAGACACCAATGGATGGGGCTGCTGCAACAGATTATGAATGTGTCTGGGAGTCGGTTCTGAGGGCCATCTGCCTCTGTGGTGTTCGGATGGGAGTAGTTCAGCTTATATCTGAGTCACATGGCACCAATATTAAGATACCTCAGTCCTCGGCTCCATGTGAGAAAGAATTCACACCAAAGCCTGGTTCCTGATCTAAGTGAGCTTTGTGAAAGGTAGAAGAAGCTTCAGGCTTACACAGGCACCTCAGGGCACTTCACACTCGCACGTGGAGTCCTGAGGCCAGGGGAGATAATTACACAACCCCGAGGAGCAGCTGGAGAAGCAGAAGAGAAACCACAAGGCCCTGGATTCTGGTTTTTCAGGTCCTCCGCTGAGGGGCGTGGTTGACGATTCTGGTGGACCCCCATTGGCTGAATTGAATTCACCTGGCCCCGATGGGCCGATCCAGGTGTAACACCTACCTAGGTTTACCACCCCTTCCTAGCCACAAGTCAGAACCTCTGAGCATGCGCAATGGATGTCCTACCCTACGCTAGCTACCTAACAAAGTTTGGTTTGCCCTAGAAGTAGAGCCCAGTGTCTTCAGGTTGAGGCTTCATAGCAGATTGGTGTGACTCTGGGAACTTATTGGCAGAGCAAACGAGCTCCATAACGCTTGTGCACGCAAGGAAGAGATCAGAATTTAGTGGTACAGATCAGCGAGAGCTAGACCACCCTGCTTGACGTGGCTCAGGAAGGCTGTTGCAATCCAAGCATTGTATCTTGTGCATTCCTGAGCCTGAATTGAAACCTGCTCGTTCCCTAACACACCTCGTAAGTGTGCGTAGGGTCTGTGAGTTCTGGAGGATGTCACAATGAATGATCAAACCCAGCACAGTGGAGTGTGCTGTGGGAGACAGGAGTTGGTGCCAAACTGGATCAAAAGATGGAAGGGTGGAGGCGCGTCTGACCTTCACCTCTTAGGAATCAGCCTTGGCTGTTGATGCAGATAATGATTCTCTGGGGTGAAGCTATAGGAGGTCAGTCACTCATCCATCCCTACACCCGTGCCCTTTTTATGGCATCCTTGAACATTATATCTAAGTCACATGGCAAAGGTCAGTTGTGTTAGATGGCATGGTCAGCCAACTCCCAGGAAAAAACTGGTAAGGTGAGTATGGTCCACTTCTTTTAAAAGCAGTTGCTTAGATTGAGGGAGAAGCAGAGACCAGGGATCTGAAGGTATTATAGGAGAGAGAACCACATGTAGCCAAGACAAAGCAGAGGGTATGAAATGATTGGTTTTGAGCATTTGGTCGGACCACATAATGTTTGCTTCCATTTATATAAAGTAGCCACCGCAGGCAAATCCAGAGACATAAAGCAGACTGGTAACCACCAGCCTGCGAGCTTCTGGGGCTTGTGACTAACAGAGAGTGACATAGGGATGCTTTGAGGGTTGATTAGAATATTCTAAATTTAGTCTGTGGTGATGATTTCACAACTGGGTAAATATAGGGAAAGCCATGGAATTATAGACTTTATTTATCTCAAGCTTTTTATGTGAAGTGAGCGAAGGTTTACAGAACAGATCATCATGTCTACATTCACCACAGCAGACTCATTTTGTCACATCTCATCCTCGTCGATACCCACAATATAACACGGCTCGTGCCTCCTGTGCTTCCTGGTCCCACTGGTCTTTCTTTCCTAACCCTTCTGAGCTTTACCCTCTAGTAAATGCTGCCCTTTGGATCTCAAGTGACTCCTGATTCTAAGGTGTGATCGCTTTAGGTCCGGAACTAAACTCACTCCTGGGGCTCAATTTTTCAGTCCAGCAATAGACGGGCCTCAAAGGGGAACCAGAGAACTAGTGGGGAATTACCTACTTCCACTGCATCAAATGTGTGAATTATGCAAATTGTATCTAATTAAGCTGTTAAATGTAATCAAGCCATTTTTCTGTGAAGAGCCAATTGTCTCTACTCCCGGCAATCTACGCATAGAGGCTTGGCACATTTATTTTTACCCCTTTTTTTTTTTACATTAAAAAAACTCACTGCCATCGAGTTCATCATGGTGACCCTCTAGGACAGGGTAGAAGTTCCCCTGTGAGTGTCTGAGGCAGTGACTCTTTGCTCGATCAAATGGAAAGCCCCATCTTTCTCCCTCAGAGTGGCTGTTGGTGTCAAACTGCTGACCTTGCAGTTCACAGTCCAACGCATAATCCCCAGGGCACCCAAGAGCACGAACTAGACTGAGCTTTGGCGGCCTTCTCTGTCGTCCGCTGGTCTGTGCTCTCCCTCAGTCTTGGTATTTGTCCTTGTCTTCTATGGCTACCGTGACAGAAAGGCCACAAGTGGTGGCTCTAAGGAAGTCCCAACCATTCTTTGGTTCCTTGACAAGCTTACCTGACATCTACATCCCTACCCGGCATGGGCTCACATGTGCTCCGTGTCTTGGCTGCTCTTTCTGTAACTGCAAAGTAATTAAGTGGTCAACCCACTGTACACTAGTATGGCCTCAACTGATTAGCTGCATCAGCCCAGATTGCAGTATGGAAGATGATGCCACCATAATAAATGACATCTACAAGTGGTCCGGTTAGTGTTCCAACTCATATTTTAAGGGATATGATTCAATCCATATCAGATTTAAATGTTTGCCTATTTTTATTCTTTGCTCCCTTCCCACTATTGTTCTGAAACATACTGAAAAACATATAAAATGGCTAGGAAGCAATGTGAGAAAATACAGTGATTTTATTGCTGGATAATGATATCTCCTCCCCTATACTTTTCAAGCTTTCATTTAGAACAGCATATAGTATTTTATAATCAGTTTAAAATGCTACAGTAAAAAGACATCGTTTCTGGGTGATTAGGGAACAATGGTTACTATATTTTTATGCAAGCAATACCCACATCATAATTTTTTGCAAACCCTGCAACTTCCAGTTACTTTCATAAGCATGTTATACCAATTTTTTTTCAATGATTTTAATGGGGGCTCATAACATTCCATGCATCATTTTCATCAAGCATATTTGTACACACGTTGCCATCTTCATTTCCAAATATTTTCAACTTCAGCCCTTGGTATAAGCTCCTCTTTTCCTCTCCCTCTTTTTTAATAAATTATTTTATTGGGGGAACCAATATTTTTTTTAACATGTGGTCAACTTTGATTTCAATTTTGTTTTGTTTTTTTCTGCACAAAGAATTCAGTGTTCCAAAAAAAAAAAAAAAAAGAATTCAGTGTTCCCAGGATAAAAGTGATCTCAGGGAAACTTCCCTTTAGTAGGTTTTTTGCCTAAACAAGGTGCAACCAAAGGTGAACTGAATGGGATCACGATGGAATTAGGACACCATATTGAAACCAAAGCGCATGAGAACACTAGAAATTAATAAGGAATTATCATAAGCCTAAAACAACAAGAATGAGAGGTTTTCATTTTATGGCTCTTTTACCTCTTAAACCAAAACACAGTTTGCTTTTATCTCACCGAAGCACAATTTTTGATTATCCTTTTTTTTTTGTTATTGTTACCATCTTTTGTGCCAAATCATCTGGATGTTGCTGGCATATGATGGTTCTCTATTCTTGTGGAAAGACCATTCCTTTTCATGAATTTATAAATCCAGCAAAAACCCACTGTGAAATCTGAGATTCCTCTTTCATTTACCAGAAGCTTCGTTTTGATATGAATTTGACATGGATTGCACCATTAGAGGCAGCTTGATGTTGTCTCTTTTCAGGAACAATCCATTCTTTCAAGTCAATTCAGGTTATTTCACATTGGGCTCTGGACATACATGTTTCTAAAGGGATAGTTGCTCCAGCCCTGTTTCTCTTTTCTCCATTCATAAACAGATAATGATTCAACCTCAAATTCTCTCATCGCTGCTTCTTTGCTTGTTTCTTCTCACTCTCACCATGAATTTTCAGTTGGTGGTATAGGACTTGTGTTCCATATCTCTGACATGACCATAAAGAGTTTTAATAATTAGTTATATGGAAAAATGTGCACAGTGGAATTGATAACTGGCTGTTTCTACCACAAAGATGACAACATTCCAATGTGAGGCATACATGAAATCAGAGGTTTTTTTATATGCTCCCCAGTATTGACTAAGATGACACATGATTACTGATCAAAAGTCATTATTAGAGTATGAGATAAACGAATTCAACCTAGACTAATGATCTCACTTAAGATTAAGATAATCTGATAAGGTTTTAAATTCAACTATTGAGACAGAAACAATTGTGTAATCGTATTGCTTGTGTGGATCTGTGGAAGACGGAGACTTCTTAATGTGCTTCTTCTACCCAAGTTGCTGTAACTTCCACCAAAAGTATGGGTGGGACCATGCTACAGGGCATGTGCAACACCAAGAGAAAGGACTAGTCAGTTTTTGTTACTGTACTCTGGCCTATAATGATGCAGCATTTTGAGAGAGAAGAGAAACCAGAGGATATTGGAAGAACACATTCAAGATCTCTGTGGTAATTATATTTCATGTCAATATGTCATGTCAATTTGATATATAGAATTTGGGGGTGAAATCTAGCCTGTCAATCAGGTCACAGCCTCATGGTACCTCCTTGTGGGTGTGGCCTTCTCATAAGAAGGGTCCTGGGACCCTCCCCTACCATCTCTGCTTTCACCTTCCAGCTGACAAACCACCACATGGAGACCTGCAAGCCCTGTGATACAGCCACCACCATTGGATCCACAAGACTTTGCACCCACCGGCCTATGATCTTCCTGCATTCTGTACCATTACATGTGGCTGTGTGAGTCTGAAGAGAGACTTATGGGCTAGTATTGGATTTACGCACTTGATCTTGACTGGGCTGAGATATTTGCTTGATATATAATTACTTCTTGATTGAAAGCTTTCTCTTATGCATATATGAGTGTCTCTGAATTTGTTTCTCTAGTCAACTTGGCCTAACACAGCTATCTGAAGTGACAGAGGCTGCGGGGACCAGATAGAGCACAAACTGTGGCCCAGAGACTCATTGTTCCCAGAGGAACAATGCTGAAGCTAAGGGTATCTTCTCTTTATCTGACCGAGACAATGGAACCGTGGAACAGAATGATGGGCAGACTGGCTTCCTGGGCCATAGAGGCAAAGGCCAAGGGACCATATGAATGAGAGACTGAGACCCAGAGAGAGATTGGGCTGCTGACTGAGAAGACCAACAACTGTACACTTACTGTTTGCTGATCCTGATTTGTGGTAGCTTATTAACTTTCCTCCACCTCTTGTCTGTTAGTTGGTCATACTGTGGTGGCCGGTGTGTAACAATGATCCTCACCACAGTACCAATAGATAACATCCACTCTATGGAGGAAAATAATGAAGTTGTCAAGGATTTTGTCTTGCTTTGATCCACCATCAAAGCTCATGGATGCAGCAATCAGGAGATCAAAATATGGATTGCATTGAGTAAATGCGCTACACAGGACCTCTTAAAAGTATGAAAAGCACAGATGTTGTCTTGAGGACTAAGGTGCACCTGTCCCAAACCATGGTATTCGCTGTTGCCTCATATGCATATGAACACTGGACATTGAATAAGGAAGACTGAAAAAGAATTGATGCATTTAAATTTGGAAGCTGGTGAAGAATATTGAAAGTATCATGGACTGCCAAGAAAGACAAACAGGTCTGTCTTGAACGAGGTCTGACCAGAAGGCTCCTTAGAGGCAAGGGTGGTGAGACTTGGTCGTACACTTTGGACACGTTGTCAGGAGAGACGAGTCACTGTGTATCAGCAAAACCATGACTTAGGAATGACCAGGTGGCACTCTTGGAGAACTTGAAAGAGGAAAATTTTATTATCCAGCAACCTTGAGGAACTAGCTTTACAGAAGCTCTGGGCCCTGAAAGTTGGTTGGGTGTAGCTTTTATATTTTATGTGCGCGAGCAAGAAGCAGGAAACAGAATAGGCAGCAATTTCTAGTGCAGCTCGGGGTCCTCAGTAAAGGAGGCAAGGGGCCGGCGAATGAGTGCCTTCCAGGGATGAGTAAGTACATGGGGTGTGGCAGAAGCTTGAGTCTCTTTTCCAAAGGTTGAGATTTCCCTTTAGGAGTTTCCTTACACCTGGAGAAGGACATCGTGCTTGGTAAAGTACAGGGGCGGCAACAAAGAGGAAGACCCTCCACAAGACAGGCTGAGAAAGTGACTGTGACAATACAACGGGTTCAAGCATAGGAACAACTCTGAGGCTGACACAAGACCGGACAGAATTTTGTTCTGTGGTGTGCAAGGTCTCTATAGGTCAGATCCACCTTGACAGCACCGATCATTAGCGTCCCTCATCAACCCCCTTACTTGTGAACATTGTCTGTGAGTTCTGCAGACAATGTCAGTGTAGCTACTGCCCCGATTGATTGAACCCAGCAATAAGGTGGGTGGTGTAGGAAAGAGCAGTTGGTGTCAGAACACAGTATCGTCGAGGATGATGGACCGTTGATGCTTCCCTGACTCTGCCTTGTGGCAATAGGAAAGCCAACAGAGGTCAGATATGTCCAACTTCATGTCATTTGTTACATGGCTATACTTCAACATATAGAAAGCAAGCATCCTCCATGTGGGCCAGTGAACAGCATCCCAACAAATGGGAGAAAAGGTTGGAGTTGTCAAGAATTTCATGTACACTATCGATGCCCATAGAAGCATCTGTCAGGAAATTGACTGGTGCATTGCATTGGGCACATCTGTTACAAAAGAACCCTTTAAAGTATTAGAGAGTAAAGATATTGCCTTGAGAAGTAAAGTGCTCTTGACCCAGGGAATGTTCAATCCTCTCAGATGCTTGAGGGAAGTGGACCTTAAAGAAAGAAAGCTGAAAAAACAACTAATGACTTTGAACTATGCTCTCGGCAAAGACTATGAAATATTTGATATTCATATTCCAACTTGATATTTGGTCAGTTGACCTAACTATTGACCCAACCTGAATTTGTTCTAGGTGCATGCATCTCTCGCGTGTGTCACACGACAAAGATTTCTTCCCTGGCTTTTTAAATATTGAGGGTGGTCTTTTCTTTCTTACACATTATTTATTATTTTCATCTTTATATTATTATTAACCTTACCGCTTTATTTCTATTTTGTTTTTTATCGTTTCTATTGGGTTCCCAGTCTGTGAAGCACAGAAGGAGTGGGTGCACAGAGACAATAACTGCTGCAAAGGTTTATAGTGGTGTCAGGGTGGGGGGTGGGAGATATGAAGGGCGAGGGGATTTCAGGAGCAAACAATGAAGGTCAGCGTGGGGGAGGGTACAGCAGAACTGACTGATTGTACAACTCAATTTAAAGGCGATTTAACCGTGGGGTGGGGGAATGTTCTAAACTTGATTGTGGTAATGATTGTACATTCTTCTTTATATGACTGAATCATTGAACCACGGAATTGTATGATATACAGATTAGGTGCCAAGAAAAATGTAAAAAAAGAAAAAACAATGAGTCACCATCTCAGAAATGCACAGGGCACTTCTACTCTGTCCTAGATGGCCTAGATGAGTCAGCTTTGCCTCAGTGGAAGCGAGAGTGATGACAGATACTCAGCCTGGCCCTCCGGGGCTGTGGTATCGATTTTCCCATTTTTTTTTCCATACAAGAAACTTAGTTATATTTATATAAAAAATTTTAGAAAATAATACTCCTTGAGTGTTGTTGCTTTTATGTAAGAGCAAATGTGCAACAGCAACTAAAAAGATAATGCAGGTATCTTAGGAAACAGTCAATTTAGTTATGGTAATGGGGAAGGAAAACTAAAAAGGCAGGCCAGAACTTCTGTGGAATTTGAAGAATATAATCAATATCACTGAATTGTATATGTAGAAGCTGTTGGGTTAGTATATTAAATATTTCGAATAGAAATATCTTGCTGTGTGTATTCTCAACAACTAGTACAAATAATTATAAAAACATTATGACTTGAAAACAGAGCACAATTGTTCCTTGTGGCTTTCATTTGGGAGGCATGCTGTAAATTCCACTAAGTTTTGATGCATGCATTTTCTTCCCCAATTAGGTTACACACCTCAGGGAAAGAATATTGCCTAATATTAGGCAGACAGAAGAAAGGAGGGATGATGGATGGATAGCTCAATGCTTTCCAGTTAATAACAACTCAGGGCAACTTTCCCTACCGTAGAATGAAGCATCCCTCAGTCTTCTGCCATCTTGACCCATGCTAACAGGCTCCAGTTGACGGTGCCAATCCATTTCCCCAAAGATCTCGGCCCTCAACTTCTCCCAAACATGACGTCTTCCTCCAGAGACTGATTCTTCTTGATGACATCATGCAAACAAGTGAGTCGAACAATGCTCTATTGTATCCAAAAGGTGTCATTGCTCGATCTTAACTGGAAGTTCCGATGAAGCTTGTCTACCCTGGGGAATCCTGCCCCTGTTTGGGATACCAGTGGCAGAGCTTCCAGCAGCACAGCAGCTCACAAGCCACCCCCTATGACAAGCTGACAGATGGGTGACAGATGGGTCACCACGTGTTTACTCTAACTTCCCTAAAATTATCCTTTAAGCCAGTCATCAATAATATATAGACAACCAATGACAAGTTTTTAGGTCACTCTACTATACAATTATTTTTTATTTAAAGAAAAGAAAAAGAAAACATGCACCACACAGGCTGCTTTACATAAATGCTTAAATAACTCTTTTGTTCCCTTGATGCTATTGTAGATATTTATAGTTCCTTTTATTCTGTGCCTTATCAATATGTGTGCAAATGTCCCAGTGGTTGTTGTTGTTTTTTGTTTGTTGGTTTGGTTTGGTTTGGTTTGGTCCCAGTGGTTTTTATAGTACATAAATTGTCTTTAAGTTTTTGGTCTTTTTTTAAAAATCATTATATTGGGGGCTCATACAACTCATCACAATCCATCCATCCGTCCATTGTGTCAGGCACATTTGTGCATTTGCTGTCATCATCATTCTCAAAACATTTTCCTTCTACTTGAGCCCTTGGTATCGGCCCCTTATTTTTCCCCTCCCTTCTCAATCCCTCCCTCATGAACCCTTGATAATTTATAAATTATTATTATTATGTTGTGTCTTACACTGTCTGATGTCTCCCTTCATACAGTTTTCTGTTGTCCATCCACCAGGGAGGGAGTTATATGTAGATCCTTGTGGTTGGTTCCCCCTTTCTACCCCACCCTACCAGTTTTGTCACTCTCACCACTGGTCCTAAGAGGTTCATCTGTCCTGGATTCCTGTATTTCCAGTTCCTATCTGTACCAGTGTACATCCTCTGGTCTAGACAGATATTCTTTTCTGCTTTTTTTTTTAATTTCTCCTTCTCACATACCACATGTTGTACATTTTGCCAATCTTCACCCCGGTGTTTGGCTTAGAAACAAGGCACAGTATTTCACTTGTTTTCACACTTAAAGCCCAGTGTTATAATATTGCTTTTCTGATCTGTCTTCAGTTGGGGTTATTTTTGGGAGTAAGTGATTTGAAATTGAAGAACGTGAAGGAATAATAGACTAAAATAATCCAACTGCTTAAAGTTCAAGTCCTACACTATTTCAAGAAATTACAAAATATGCTTCTGAAGCATAGCTGCTTCTTTTTTTTAAATGACTTTATTGGAGGCTCTTACAGCTCCTATAACATTCAATACATCATTTGTATCAAGCATATTTGTACACATGTTGCCATATGCATTTTCAAATATTTTTTACTTGAGCCCTTGGTATAAGCTCCTCTTTCACCCTCCTTTATTTTAATAGGTCATTTTACTAGTGGCTTATACAAGTCCCATCACGATCCATACATATATCAATTGTTTGCAGGCCACATTTGCACACTTGTTGCCATCATCACTCTCAAAACATCCTCCCTTCACTTAGGCCCCCAGTACCAGCTCCCCATATTTCCCTTCCTCCCCCTCTCCCTCCCTCCTAGCCAGATTTTTAAGGTAGAATTGGGCCATGATAGTGGGAAGGGGTGGGTAAAGCATTAAAGAACTAGAAGAAAATTGTATATTTCATTTGTGCTACACAGCACACTGACTGGCTCGTCTCCTCCCCACAACCCTTCTGTAAGGGGATGTCCAGTTGCCTACAGATGGGCTTTGGGTCTCCACTCTACACTCCCCCTCATTCACAATGATATGATTTTTTTTGTTCTTTGATGCCTGATGCCTGATCTCATCGACACCTCTTGATCACACTGATTGGTGTGCTTCTTCCATGTGGGCTTGTTGATTTTCAGCTAGATGGCTGCTTGTTTATCTTCAGTCCTTTAAGACCCCAGATGATATATCTTTTGATAACCGGGAACCATTAGTTTCCTCACCACATTTGCGTATGTACCCACTTTGTCTTCATCAATCATGTCGGGAAAGTGAGCATCATGAAATTCCAGTTTAATGGAACAAAGTGCTCTTGTATTGAGGAAATTCATGAGTGTAGGCCCAATGTCCATCTTCTACCTTAATATTAAAAATTTTTTTGGTGGGTATCACTGCTTCTGGTGGTCCTGGGTGCTACCCAACCGCCATTGGATTTGAATCTACATTAATATTAAGCCTATAAATATATGCACATAGATCCATTTCCCCATCATTTCCCCGTGTGCATGCCAAATTGTTGGTCTTTCAGAGAAACCATTCTGATCAGGTTGTTTGCTAGGTATCATAAAATTGGTTCTAGTAGAATCTTCTGGGTCTTTTTACTGCAGCAAAATTTCAGCTATCAAAAATGCACATTTTAAAAATTAAGCATTGATCACACTGAGTCTAAATACTGAGCATAATCAAATACTGAACATAAGTTCTCAAGATAATCAGATGTCTTTCAAGAACATGTTCCTTACAATTAAAGTAAGTACATTGTTCTAAAACTTGAAGTATGTTGGGGTAAGCCACCACCTATGTAAAAGGATAGTTTTTATTCAGTTCTCACATCCCTTGGTAAATTTGGGGAGATGAGAGTACATGTGAGATAGTTCCAGGCTGAGTAAAAGGGAAACCATTACGGGTTCTGCTCACACCACCAGACAAGATACCATGGAATGCTTCCTTCCTTTCCTATCTCTCTCTCCCGCCTGTCTGTCTTCACCCACCTGTTCTTGCAAGTTTTCACAGGATCAAGGGACAATTACATAACTAGCCTGTGCAGAAGCTTTTAATAGGTCGTCCTGCTGGGATTAAGCTCCAGGTGAAAGTTAAACTACTGCCCATGGTGTACATAGGTATAGGTAACAGTTAAACTCACAACACGTAGAACCCAGAGCAGGAGTGGGAGTGGAGATGCCAGGAGGAGAGTGGGGAGGGGGAAAGTGGGCAGAGAGAGGGTCACCAATCACAAGAAATGCTACTAAATAACCACACACCCCCAGCCAGGGAGAAGAACAGCAGAAATCAGAGAGGAAGGGAAACAGCAGTCTGAGTGAGATTTGAAGATAATTAACAATCTACAATCTATCGAAGGGCATGAGGGTTGGGGGTTGGGGATGAGGGATGAAGAGGGAGGGAAAGAAAGAGGAGCTGATCCCAGGGGTTCCATGGAAGTTGAATGTCTAGAAAAGAATGGTAGGATATATGTACAAATATGTCAGATATAGTAGATGTATGATTTGAACAAGAGTTGTAAGAACCCCCAATAAAATGATTAAAATTTTTTCAAATGCTACCCATGGTGAAAAAGATGTGACTATTATTATTGCTAGATGTCTTGAGTTGTTTCCTATGTACAACAGACCCTACAACAGTCTCACAATTGTTCTCATTTTGAGCCTATCTTTCCAGCCACTGTCAATCCATCTTGTCAAGGGTTTTCCTCTCTTGCACTGTGCCTCTGCTTTACCAAGCAGGATGTTCTTCTCCAGAAACTGATCTCTACTGATAACATGTCAGGTACATGAGCCAAAGCCTCACCATCCTTTCTCAAAGGAGCATTGATTGTACTCCTTCCAAAATTGATCGGTTTATTCTTTTGTCGGTCCATGGTACTTTCAATATTCTCTTTACAGCACTATTCAAATGCATCAATTCTTCTTTGGTTTTCCTTATTCTATGCCCAACTTTTGCATGCATAGAAGGTGATTAAAAATACCATAGTTTGGGGGCTGAGCCCTAGTGGTGTACGGGACTGGGACCCACAGGATTGGTGGTTCAAATCCAGCAGCAGCTCTCCAGGAGCAAGGCTGGGCCTCCTGCTCCCACCAGAGCGCAGTGATGCCCACGAAACAAAAATAAAGAAACAAATAAATAAAAAACAATGTATGTTTAAAAATACCATAGCTTGGGTCAGGCCTATCCTAATCTCCACAGCAACATTCTTGATTTTCAATACTTTAAAGAGTTCTTGCCAGCAGATTTGCTGAATGCAATGTGTCCTTTGATCTCTGGATTACCACTTCCAAAAGCATTGATTGTGGATCCAAGCAAGACAAAATACTTGAAACTTTAATCCTTTCTCATGATGTTACCTGGTTATCTAATTGTGAGGATTTTTGTTTTCTGCACATTGAGTTAGATTGCACACTGAAGGCTACAATCTTGATCTTTATCAGCAAGTGCTTCAACCCCTCATTTTCCACTAGCAAGGTTGTATCATCTGCATATTGCAGGTTTTTAATCAGTCTTTCTCCAATTGTGGTACCACATTTATATATGTGTGTGTGTGTATATAGATAGATGATAGATGATAGATAGATAGATAGATAGATAGATAGATAGATAGATAGATAGATAGATAGATAGATATTCCAACTTCTCTGGTGATTTGCTCAGCAAAGCATATTGATTGTGTGGCAGTTACGTAATCTGTCAACTTGAGCAAAGGAGTGGAGTCTAATCTGTCAATCAGGTCATAGCCAATCATGCCTCTGTGTGGGCGTAGCTTTCTCCTGGGGATTCTGCAACTCCTGTCTTCCTCCCTGGAGATGGGACACACACTCTCTCTGCTTCACCTTCCTGGTGACAAGTCACATGGAGCCATGCTGATGGCAGCCAGAGCCCTGGAGATGCTTCCACCACTACTGGATCCACAAGATTTTTCTACCCACAGGCCTGTGATCTTCCTGCATTAGGCATCATTACATGAGTCTTAAGAGGAATTTATAGACTGGTATTGGACATATGGGCTAATATCAGATTGATGGACTTGATCTAGACTGAGTTGGGATGGTTTCTTAAAATATAATATACAATACTCTTTGATATAAAGTTCTGTCTTATACACCTATGAGTATCTCTGGATTTGTTTCTCTTGTCAACTCGGACTAATGCAGATTGAATAAGTTTAATGAGAAAATACAGCCCTGATGCACACCTTTTAGACTGCAGTATTCCCTCTTTCTGTTTCCACAACTGCCTCTTGATCCAAGTCCAGCATGTTCCAGAGTCACCATTCTTCTCGGGTTATGCATAGTTTGTTATGAGCCCCACAGTCAAATGCCTTTGCATAGTCAATAGAACACAAGCAAACATCTTTCTGAGATTCTCTGCTTTCAGACACTATCCATTTGACATCAGCAATAACATGCCTTGCTCCACATCCTCTTCTGAATCTGATTTGAACCTCTGGCAGCTCCCTGTCAATGCAATGCCGCAATAATTGTTGGATTATCTTCAGCAAAACTTTACTGGCATGCAAAATCAATGATAATGTTCTCTAATGTGAACACTCTGTTGGATCACCTTTCTTTGGAATGGCTACAAATATAGATCTCTTCCAGTAAGTTGGCCAAATAGCCGTCTTCCAAATTTCCTGGTACAGACAAGTGAGTGCTTCCAGGGCTTTATCAGCTTGTTGAAGCAGTTCAGTCGATATTCCACCAATTCTTGGAGCCTTGTTTTTGGCTAATGCCTGCATTGCAGCTTCAACTGCTTCCTTCAGCACCGTGGGTTTCTGTTCACATGCTGCATCCTGAAATGGCAGAAGGTTGAAGAGTTCCTTTTGGTATAGTCACTCTGAGTGTTCTTTCCATCTTCCTTGATGCTTCCTGAATCATTCGCTATTTTGCCCATAGAATTTTTCAATATTGAAACTTGAGCCTTGGATTTTTTTTTTTTAATTTAGTTAGTTAGTTAGTTCTCTCAGTTTCAGATATGCTGAGCATGTTCTTCCAATTACATATTTTCACATTTCAATATAATATTTGCTTTGGCATCTCCCGCTGCCCTTTGAAATTTCCTGCTCAGACCTTTGACTTCATCATTTCTTCCACTTGCCGTAAGTACTCTACGACAAAGAGCAAGTTTTAGAGTCTCTCCTGGCTTCCACTTTCATCTCTTATTTCTTTTCTGTCTCTTTAATGACCTCTGTTTTCTTCATAGATGCTGTTCCTAATGTCATCCCATAGCACATAAGCCCTCTGTCATGAATGTTCCATGAAGCAAATCTGTTCTTAAGATGTTGCCAAAATTCGGGGGGGAAGGGAGGATATACTCAAGGATATATTGTAGACTTGCTTTAATTTTCTTTAACTTCGATCTACATTTACATATTGAGCTTCTCCACCATCTCTTCTCTGTCGCTCTCTGTCTCTTTGTCTCTCTCTCTCTCTCTTACTGCCATTGGATCAATGTCATAGTGATCCCATAGAAAAGTCTAGAACCGCTCCTGTGAGCTTCTGAGACCCTCAATGTTTATAGGAGTAGAAATCCCTGCTTTTCTCTCTCTTTTCCCACAGATGTATTCAACTTGATGTCTCCATACTCCATCTGGAGAAGGATGTGTGTATACTTGCCTTTTATGTTCATTGAAAATTGGCATTTGCAATGGACAAGTTGCTGATCTTGCAAAATTCTGTCACGAACTCTCCTCCAGCTCCCTTTCTGTCACCACGACCATGTTTTCCAACTACCATTCCTTCCTCTTTGTTTCCAACTTTTGCATTCCAATTGCCAATGATTATCAATGCATCTTGATTGCAACTTTGATTAATTTCAGCCTGAAGATGGTTCCATGTTTTCATCACTGGCATTAGCAATTGATGCATAAATTTGAATAATAATTGGATTTATTGGATTTCCTTGTATGCAAATAGATATCGCAGACAGTATATCGCACTTCAGTATTGATCTCAAAATGTCCTTTTCTGAGGATGAATGCAACACCATGCCTTTTGATTGTGTCTTTCCCAGCATAGGAAGCCATATGATGTTCGGATTCTAAATGGGAAATACCAGTAAGTTTCAACTTACTGATGGAGGATCCCTGGCAGCACACTGGTTAGTCCTTGGACTGCTAACCACAGAATTAGCAGTTTGAAATCACCAGTCACTCCACAACGGAAAGATGGGGTTTTCTGCTCCCATAAAGAGAAACAGGCTTGGAAACTCATAGGATAGTTCTACCCTGTCCTATAAAGTCATCATGCATCAGAATCGACTCTGGCAGTGAGTTGGGTTTTTTGGTTTGTTTGGTGTGTTTTTTTAACACCTAGAATATCAATATTTATGCCTTCCACTTCATTTCTGACAACTGACTTGACGAGAGGCTGATGTTGCTAAGTGACAATCATTTTGCTGAAAGTCATAATTTTTGTTGCTGGCCTTTATTTGCATTAATTTGGTCAATTTTCCAAGAGCCTAGAATCTCACTAAAGTAACAGAAGATTGGTATGCTAACAATATCAATGTGCATGAGGGTTAAGTCAAATGATAATGACATTAGTCTTTTAACACCTGCATACGGCTGAGCCCCGGGGGCGCAGTGGTTGTGCGCAGGACTGCGGCCCACTGGGATAGAGGTTCAATTCCAGTAGCGGCTCCACAGAAGCAAAGACTGGGCCTCCTACTCCCACCACCAGAGGGCAGTGATGCCCCAAAACAAACAAACAAACAACAACAACCAAAAAAAAATCCATACATGGGTCTATTCCAAGTAGACATACTCTGAGAGAGGCAAGTTCTCTCAGTAACACATTTGTCGCGGTCGCCTTAGGGAGACTTATCTTCGAATAAAAGGACACCTCCAATCAAAGGAGCAGATTCTGAAAATCTGCCAAGTCAGTTCGATCGAAGGCAGAGAGGCCGCCAGCTCAGAAGGTTATGGTGACTGTTTGCAGAATCCCCAAAGAGTCACCTTGATAAATCCCTCTCAAAGGACACAAAATGATCAGAGGGCACATTACAAAGAAAGTTTTCAAAACGGAAAAGCTGCAAAAGTGAGAATAAGAGCAGGAGAGTTGTGCTGAGGAATTTTTTCCCATGAAGAAAATGTACATGCTTCTTCTTCAAGGTGATGACAAAGACTGTTTTACAACAACTTCCTCACAAACCATACCTTATCCTTTCTCCCCTGTCCTCCCCCAGCCCTGATCTCACCCCTTCAGATTTCTTTTTCTTTCCAATCCTCAAAGAACCATGAAAAGGAATTCAAAACGAGACCCTCGGGGATGCCAGAACCGCCATTTTGACTTGGTATAAATCAAAGAGTGCGAAATTCTTCAGGGAAGTGTTAGAGAGATGGAAAACACCGGCTGCGGAAGTGTGCAGACCCAGATGGGGACCATGTTAGGAAGCAATCGTTTCACATTTTGATATTTTTGTTTAATAAAAGTTTCTATGATTTGTAGCAGTAATGTTTTTACTTACACCCATGTTGAACTGCAGTGAGAAATTAGCTGTCCAAAGGTGTATTCGTATGGGTAGACTAGAGGAACAAATGCAGGGAAATTCATATAGGTGTAGGAAAGAACTTTGTATCAAAGAATAGATATATATTAAGAACGCATCCCAGGTTCGTCCAGATCAAGTCCATAAGTTTGATATTAGCCCATAAGTCTAATATTAGCATGTGCAATGATGAAAAATGCAGAAAGATCACAGGCTGATGGGTAGAGAGTCCTGTGGGTCGAGGCAGTGGACACATCTCTAGGGCCCTGGCTGCCATCAGCATGGCTCCATGTAGCCTGACAGCAGGAAGACCACGGCAGAAAGAGTGAGTGGGTCTGGCTTTCACTGAGAGATTTATCTCAGTCGAGTCTTCAAATGGGATCATCAAGCTGTGACCTGATTGACAAGTTAAACTCCGCCCCTTCACTCATAGTACCTTCAAGTTGACAGGAGATTTTGTAACTACCACAAGGGGACTGACAATGCTGACCAACTCATTCTTGTCTTTTTAATCTGAAGCCATTTTACTGAACTTTAGATTTTTCAATCATTGCTTTTATTTTTGTGAGTTTGGTGAAAATATACATGGCAAATACACACCAATTCAATATTTTCTACATGTACTACCTCATGACATTGTCAACATGCCTCTAGATGTGCCACTATTCTCACTCTCCTTTACCAAATTCTTCCTCACCCATTAACATAAGCTCACTACCCCCATACACTTCCTGTTTAACCTTTTCAGTTACTGTTGTCAGTTTTTTAAAAGGGCACATTGTTCAAGACAGACATTCTTTATTGCTAAACGAGAGTTAGGATTGAAGAAGACTTCCAGGAATATTTTTGGATTAAAGTTTCAATAGTAATTACCCCAATAAAATGATAATGATGTCTCTAAAGTGAACCAGGGATATGTAAAAACCATAGATGCATGAATAGATTTTGAGTCCTCATTTTATCTTAGGCCTAATATAAAAGCAATTAGTTTTTATGACATGGCCCTGCTCCACCCTGAGGAGGAAATCACTGAAGATATGGATGTTAAAGCAAAGGATGTTAAAAAGAAATTAAATGATGACCCGCTATCAGACGGTCTTAAAGGATTATCTCAAAGCAGTGACTCATCTCAGTGAGGAGTCAGCTAAATTCATACAGAAGACGCACATCAGTCTGCATGACCCAAAGATTGCAGATAATAATATCCAAATCCTGATGAGGAAACTGTGCCAGAGTCTACATTATGAACACTCAGTTTTCAGAATGGGTGATAGCAAAAGCCCAAAATTCCTTTGCAGTGGCCCTACATGGACTGAGTCTCTGGTGAATTCCCAATGACCATAGTCTAGGAACATGAATAGTCTTAGTCTGATTTAAAAAAACAGCAGGGTAAAGCAGAGTTTAGCAGGTGGAGTTTAGCTGGAATGTATCATCTTGTCATTTAGCTTCCTTGTCAAAAGGAAGCTTTTGACCCATTTTGAATTTATTCTAGTTTTAAAAGTATTTTCTGCTTTCTTGTCACTTGAGGTTTTTCTGTTTCATTTGGTCATTGTTGCTAGATCATTTTTTGTTTATATATATATATTTTTTTTTCTGTATAGAGAAGTTAGGTTGAGTAGGTTTCTGAAGACCGTGACTGCATCAATAATTAAGTGGGGGTGTAAAAGAAGAGGTGGGGGTAAATGGAGAGTCAATAGCAATGGGTACAAGAAGAAAGAAAATGTTTCAAAGTTTACCGAGGTGATGATTGCACAACTTTTCTTAACATGATTTAACTATTGAATTATATGATATGCTAATTGTAGTAGTCCAGGTAGACTAGAGAAACAAATCCAGATAGTCATATGAGTGTAACAAAGAACTTTATATCAAAGAGCAATTGAATATTGAGAAAACATCTCAGTCCAATCTAAATCAAGTCCATAAATTGGACATATGTCTGATACCAGTCTATAAATTGTTCTTCAGACTCACACAGCACATACAATGATGCCAAAGGCAGGAAGATCACAGACCAGTGGGTGGAAAGTCTTGTGGATCCAGTGACAGTGGAAGCAACTTATCGCTGGCATGGGTCTCCACATGAATCCTCCAGCTCCAAGATCCTGGCTGTCATCAACATAGCTCCATGTGCCTTGTCAGCAGAGAGTCCGTTTCCCACCTCCAGTGAGCTATTTATCTCTGCAGCACTTCCAAATGAGGTCAGCAAGCTGCCACCTGCTTGACAAGCTAAACTCCATTCCTTCACTCTTAACGCTCTCAAGTTGACACCAGATTATAGAACAACCATGCTAATTATATCTCAAGAAAACTTTGTTTGAGTTTCAATATTACCTCATGACAATGATTTCAGGGACTCACCTAACTTCAAAGGCTGCAGAAAGTAGGAATTCTATGCTGGTCAACTCAGTCTTGATTTCTCAGAGATAATTGCATAGGAAACTATACTATCATTGAAATTACGTTGTGCTTAAAATCAGGGAGAGACCAGTGCATTGAAGGTACCTGATGGTGTTAGACTGGTATTGCAGCAAAAATTCATACTCAAAGTTGAAATTTTTACCCAGAAAGATCCAGAATATTGCTTAATGTGGCTTTTATCTAAAGATGATCTTTTCCTGGGCTGAGGCCCGGTGACGTAGTGGTTGTGCGCAGGACTGCGGCCCACTGGAACGGAGGTTCAATTCCAGCAGTGGGGCTGGGCCTCCTACTCCCACCACCGGAGAGCAATGATGCAAAAAAAAAAAAAAAAAAAAATGATCTTTTCCTAATCAGACAGAGCCTTCCTTTCTTTGCCTATGCCAACATGATTGACAAAAGTCAGCTTCTTATATTATATAGGAACCCAGGAAATATTTGGTCTCTGTTGCACGTCTAGCACATAACTGACATCTTACATATGGCCCCACTTTATAAGCTCTCTATTTTTTTAAATCCAAATCTCTACTTTATTTGCTTTTGTTTAGGCCTACAGTGATACTATCCACACACAAAAAAATAACCAGGACCTGCTATACGTGGGGCAGTGCAAAACAAGAACACAGAGTTTTCTGGGGTGGGGGGAGGGGGAACCGCAAGAATTTCAAGACAGTTACTGTCATTAAACCAAGCTGTCTCCGTTTCCTCATGCGATGTCACAGATATACACAAGCAGATGGATTTAAAGAATAGAAGATTCTTGTCTCGCCACTCAGAAGCCTGAAGTCTGAGTGCTGAAACGGCTCTCAGAGGAGGTCCTTTTTTGCAGCTTGCAGTTTCGTCCATCCACTTCCATCATCAGACAGCATCTGGCTTCCGCCTGTGTCTGCATGCCCAGCTCCATGTTTCCGCTTCTCTTTCTAGAATTCAGAAACCATTAGATTTGGGGTCCACCCCAGGAGGCCAGGTGGCCCAACCACTCGGGGAGTAAGCTGTGAACTAAAGTGTGGGCTGCCCTGTTGGGGAAAAGCCTGGCAATTGGCTTCCATAGAGCTTATAGCCACAAAAACTCCAGGGGCGTTCAACTCTGTCACGTGGAGTCACTGTGAGTCAGAATCCATTTAGGACATGCGGCAACAGTAATAGACTCCACCTCCTCTGCGGTGGGGTCCACTGATTGATTCTATATTACATTAGGTTGTAGGGTGCAGGTGATTACATTGTAGTAGATCAGATTGCACCCCCGGGTGGGAGGTAGGGAGATAGTGAAGACAGTGTCCTGCACATATTGGGGGTGGGAGACACGATTCAATCAATGGTCTAAGCAAAGCTCCTTCTGAGTGCAGGGTCCTGCACGAGGGCACAGGTCTCTCACCTGCGATGCCAACCCTGCGGACAGCAAGTCAGCAAGCTGGCTGCTCCAGCCCCGTGGATTGGGATGCAGCTACGCCTGTTGGTCTTGTCTTTGACTGCTTTCCTGGTACAGTGGCAAAGTAGGGTCCTACCTACACAGACTGTGTGGACCTCAACGGCTAAAATATTTTTCTATTCAGGCCTTTAAGCAAAGGTTTGAGAGTCAATTTTAAAGGAGACGCCCTGGTAGCTGCTCCAGTGATCGATCGGTCCTTGCCTCATACTTGCAAGTCAAAAGGAGCATTCAGCTGTCTGCGCCTCTCTCCCCACTTCTCCCAGGAAGCCTTTCAGGCCCGCAGCCATAAATCAGAATGATCTGGAAACTGCTGAGCTGCGCACCACCACCAGACTGAATTTACAGGAATCTCTCCAACACTGAGAGGGCCCTGGACAGCACAGGACGGGTCTTGTGGCACAGAACTCTGGAGGAGAACCACAGCACCTGACCGAGCAGTGACCCAGACCAGGAAAATCGCACCGAACAATGGACTTCCTGGCCCAGTCAACTGGAACCCATTAGCTAGTACAATACCGGCCCTATCCATCATGGGCGAGGCATGTGCTTTCCCGATCTCTTTGCACATAACAAGTATATATATACTGTGTGTATATATATATATACATATATATATATATATATATATCTCCATCCCATACTGCCTTGCATAGAGTCTCAGCTGGGAGATACTGGGCACTAGGGGATCAGTCCCAAGAGCCTCAGTGGCATCCCATGTCATTTCCTTAATAACAGTATTCACTGGCACATCGAAGTGATGATGAATCACACTTTGAACTGGGTTGGCTGGCTAACTGGCTGGCTGGCTAGTTGACTAGTTGGTTGGTTGGATCTTAGAACATCTGACCACTAGTTTTGTGTGCCACCGTCACAGTGCGTGATTTTCTGATGTCATCATTCTCAGATGTTCACTCAGAAAGGCTCGATTTTATGATTCACTGTTCAAAACAGATGACAGAGATACTGAATTTAGAATTTAGTATCACCAATAGGAAGCAACGTACATATTGTGAAGAAGGGAACTTGACAGATCAAGATGTAATGGATTTTGAAAAGAAAAGAAGTGCTGAAGAAGGAATAATGATGAAGTTTTCAAAATTTTCACAGTGAAAGGATTAGTTGAAGTTCTTTCTCCTAAGACAAATCTGGGACTTCCATTGAAAACAGAGACCCAAATGCTGATTTAAAAAAAAAAAAAAACAGGTAGATTTAAGGAGCAGTGAGGTGTTACTGCAAAATATATGAAGCAAAAAGAAAAGAAACAGACAGGCAGCTATCATTTATTTTCTGACTAGAACCATCATCCCTATTTCCAGTGATGATCTAGAACTTTCCAACAGATGAAGCTACTACTACAATTGACCAGACACCAGCATTCCAATCACCATCATCCAACTCTTCTTCATGGTTGGCATGAATTCTTATGACTTGAGTGTGTTTTAAAATTATTTTTGTGTGTATATATATATATATATGTTTAGACATAATATTTTCCAACTTTATCTTTGGCGGAAGAAAAGATCAGACTTATAATGATGCTGGTGATAAAAAGCAATGATAATAAAATCTTAAAATAAAAAAGTAGGTATTTGACTTATATCAGAACAAGCTTAGGGCAAAATCATCAGAAGTCCATCATAAAGCAGAAACTACTTGTAAAAGCTATATCTGAGCAACTTGTCTTTTACTATCTTTCTCTCTCTCTCCTCCCCCCGCCCTCCCCTCAGAGTCCAATCTGTTCCCCTCAGAGCTTCTTCTGCTGCACGTAAGATGGGTGCCTAAAAATATCATTACTCGTGGATTCCTCATAGGTAAGTTGGGAAGAATGCACAGCTACCTGGTCTCTTCTACCCAATACCTAGGACTTTTTGCCACCACCACCACCACCCACCACCATGACTTACAGACCCCATCAGTGTGCCGGAACATACCTAGATCCTGTGGGCCCCCTGTTCATATCAATTTCATTCCATCAGAGGACAGACCCACCTATTGCTCTTTTTGAATGGCTGTACATGAGAACTAAATCCTCTGGATTTGGGTCTAGCATCCCACCACCACCTCAGCTCCCCTGAATCACTGTGCACGTAATCTTCCTACCTGGGCTAGGTCATTTTTCAAGACCATAAAGGGTCTGGAATTTTATCCCACGTCTTAGATTGGGTTCGCTAGAGGACTAAAATCAGTGACCTGTGTATATGAGTGTCCATCCAATTCAAAGTATTGGCTCAATTCCAATACAGAGTGACTTTATAGGACAGGGTAGAACTGCCTCTGTGGGTTCTGAGACTGTAACTTCACAAGAATAAAAAGCTCTGTTTTCCTCTTGTGGAGAAGCTGGTGGTTTCGAACCATTGACTTAGCAGTTAGGAACCCAACGCTTGGTGGATGATACCACAAGAAATCCTATAAATATACGCAGAGAGATTTATTTCAAAGAAATGGCTCATGCAGTTGTGGAAGCTGGCTATGAGTCAGGCATCAAGCTGGAGGGTTTCCTGTTTCATGTAACTAAGAGACTGACAGATTCAGAATTGGAATGTTAGATGGCAGGCTGCTGACTTGTGTCTCAAGAACCTAGACTAGTACAGGGACAACAACGGAAAGGCAGGGTCGGGATTGTACCCATCCTGACCCCACCACGTCAAGGCAAAACACTAAGGGTGTGCAGCAGAGCAGCAAAAGGGGCAGAGCGTGGAGTTCTCAAGGGAGTGCCAAGGAAGTATTTGGGGACCAGGGTGTAGCACGCCATCCGACTCGACCAGGGGACATTCCTGGAGGTCAACAAACGGACCTTGAATTATTTACAGGTTTTTCTTTTGTTATTATTATTTTTACTTTTTAATTATATATTTTTTTCAAGACATTGGTTTTTTGTAGTTGACATCATTTTGTTTTCTTTTGGCGCTTCATATTGTGATGTCTTGGGGGTTTTGTTCATATTTTTATCTCTACAAGTCTAGCTAGATAAGATAGGCTCCATGAACAGGCTTGAGGAGAAAAGAAAGGGACTGATGGTTCCAGAAGGACATGGGAGATGGGGAGTTGGGGGAAAGAGGTGGTGTTGACCAGGGATAAGGGAACAACAAGTGATCCAAAATCAGTGACAAGATGGGTGTGAGAGGCCTGATAGGGAATTGATCAAGAGTAATATAACAGAGAGAAAGAAATGAACCCCAAATGAAGGCTGGGCATGATAGTGGGACAAGAGGAAAATAAAAGGAAATAGAGAAAAGAACTGGGAGGCAAGAGGCATTTATAGAGGTCTAAAAGCAGGCATGCAAATAGGTAAATATATTTATATATGATGATGGGGAAAATGGATCTATGTACATATGCTTATAGGGTTAATATTAAGCAGATGGACATTGGACCTCCACTCAAGTACTTTCTCAATGCAAGAACACTTTTTTCCTATTAAATTGGCATTCCATTATGCTCACCTTCCTGACACAATCACTGCATACAAATATATGCATAAGCAAAAGTGGTGAAGAAAGCTGATGGTGCCCAGCTATCAAGAGATATAGCATCTGGGGTCTTAAAGACTTGAAAGTAAACAACTGGCCATCTAACTGAGAAGCAACAAAGTCTGGAAGAAGCACATCAGCCTGTGTGACCACGAGGTGTCGAAGGGATCAGTTATAAGACATCAAAGAACTAAAAATTATAGCATTATAAATGAGGGGAAGTACAGACTGAGGACCCAAAGTCCATCTGTAGGTGAAGCAACATCCCCTTACAGAAGGGAAGAGATAAATCAGGCAGGGTACAGTGTAGCAACAATGAAATATGCAACTTTTCTCTAGCTCTTAAATGCTTCCTTCCCCCCTCTCCGCGCCCCCCCCGCCCCCCGCAATTCTACCTTACAAATCTGGCTAGACCAGAGGCTGTACACTGGTACAGATAGGAATAGGAAACATGGGGAATCCAGAACAGATGCTCCCCTCAGGACCATTGGTGAGAGTGGCAATACCAGGAGGGTGGAGGGAAGGTGGAATAGACAGGGGGAACGATTACAAGGATCTACATATGGCCTCTTCCCTGGGGTATGGACAATAGGAAAGTGAGTGAAGGGATATATCAGACAGTGTAAGATAGGACAAAATAAAAGTAATTTATAAATTATCAAGGGTTCATGGCCTAGGGGGAACTGGGGAGGGAAGGGAAATATGAAAAGCTGATACTAGGGGCTTAATTAGAAAGAAAATGTTTTGAGAATGATGATGGCAATAAGTGTACAAATATGCTTTGCTTATAATGGCTGTATATATGGATTGTGATGGGAGTTGTATGAGCCCCCAGTAAAATGATTCTAAAAAAAAAAAAAGAACCTAGATTAGATGATGAGTCAGATACAGGATCCCGAGAGCAAGTCAGGCAGCTTTGCCAGAATACCCATACATATTGGACGCAGGCAACTCTCTGCAGAAACTCTCCTTACAACTGACTAATCACATCAGATCATAAAATGGAGGAGAATTACATTGTAATGTCTGCCAAACCACTGAGAATGATAATCTAGTCAAGTGATGTGATCGTTATTTTGTGCCAACTCAAGTCCCATGCGAGCGAAGGTTAGCCTGTCAATCAGGTTATACAGCTTGATTG
The DNA here is from genome assembly GCA_004026705.1 of Nesogale talazaci. Classification (NCBI taxonomy): domain Eukaryota; kingdom Metazoa; phylum Chordata; class Mammalia; order Afrosoricida; family Tenrecidae; genus Nesogale; species Nesogale talazaci. The sequence continues at coordinate 18,607 of PVJH01015584.1, read as the reverse complement.
GAGGGTGACTGAGGGAAATGACTCTCTGAGAATGACCTCTTCCTCTTTCTCCCTGGAGATGGGCCACACTCTCTCTCTTCACTCTCTCTCTCTCTTGCCTTCACCTTTCTGTTGACAGATCACACAGAGACTTTCTGAGACCGGCAAATTTCCCTCTCTCTGCTTACCTTCCTCTCGATGAGCCACTTTAAGCCACACTCACGGCAGCCAAAGCCCTGGAGATGCGTCCACCACCTTTGGATCCACAAGACTTTGTACCCACTGGCCATGATCTTCCTGCGTTCTGCATAATTGCAAGCAGCTGAGTGATACTGATGAGGGATTTATGGACAAGTACTGGACTTAGAGACTAGTATCAGACTTATGGATTTGATCTGGACCAGGCTGGGATGCTGTTCTGACATATGACTACTTCTTGATATAAAACTCCCTCTTATACACCTATGAGTGTCCCTGGATTGGTTTCTCTAGCAGACCTGGACTAGCATAAGTGATCAAGTAACATTAATCATCACATTCCACCCCTTATCAACTTGGTACCTATACACATCTCCATACATATCTCTTAAACCATACATGATTTCTAAATAAAGAAAATTATGAAGTCACACTTGCACCTAACAGGCTACAACGATCATACATACAACTCAAAATGCACTAACCTCATTTACATCTTACACTGTGTAAGGAAGGGGATAAGGGAGAAATGAAAACAAAATGTTCTGTGTATGTTCATATGCATGTGTAAATATGAATATGCATATGTGTGTAGAATTTTAATTCTGTGTACACATACACTTATAATAAAACAAGGAACATTCATAATAATTACAGTCCTCATTTTTGCAACCTATCATTTGGTTGAAGATAGAATTAAAACTAGTTTGTTCTACCAGCCACTCTGTATTTCCTTTGACATAGCAAAATTCAATTTTGGCAATGGTACTTTGCCTAAAGGGTTTGGGCCATTAGTCATGTTGGAATTGAGTTGCTGTAGCTTTTTATTGACTTTAATTATAGGGCATGGTAGTATTAAGTGACTCTTAAATAATTTGCTGGATTCCAGACATATTCTCCATCATATAGTATCAATCTGATTTCCCTTTGGTAATCAGGATCAATTACACCACCCAACACAGCAATTCCTTGCTTTTCATCCTGATCTCGAGGCATGAAGAGGTCAAAGTTTCAAGGATCATTCTTAGCTTCCAGTTCCATGAAATCAATGCTGTGTCTCTAGGTGGGAGCATTCCTCCCTTTGAAATGAAGACTGCTAGACCTACAGAGGTCACAGTCATGGGGACAGGAAGCAAATAACCTTGCAAGTAGGTCACTAGAAGTAATCATGAGCAATGCTGCGCTCCCATTTCAACACTTTTATCTCTGGACCCATGAATCCTGGCTAAGGGAGAAGCAGCACCATATATTGAACCCTAGAGTGCACACAGTATCCAAGAGAACATTGCCCTAACCCTGAAAGGCATTGCTTTAGGATCATCATTTGCTCCAGTATGATGGATAAGATGGAAAAAAAACAATGAATCCCATGCACACAGGTCCACCGCCACACTTCACTCTGTGTGAATTGAGTCTCTTGATCTGAAGTGATGTTGTGGGGGATGCCATGATGGTGGACATGACATTCTGTAAGTCCATGAAAGGTCAATTTGGCAGAAACATTATGTGCATAAAAGGCAAATCTGTATCTAAAGTGTCTATTTCAGTAATAACCAAATGCTACCCTTTCTATAATGGAAGTAGTTTAATATAATCAACCTGTCACCCGATTGCTGCTTGATTGTGCACAGGAATAGGTCCACATTAGGGACTCAGCACTAGTCTCTGCTTCTGGAAAATTTGGCACTCAACAGTGTCTGTAGCCAGGTGACCTTGATAAATGAAAGGCTATGTTGCTATGTCCAAGAATAACTTCCTTCCCCACCACCTTGGCTACTTGGTTCATGAGCCCATTTGGCAATGTCCACAGAACATGTCATCCTATCTACTTGATGTTAAAATCCTCCCAAGTTTTCAAGCATATTTTCCAAGTCTCCTGCCATCCAACTAAACTATTTGTTATGGCATGAATTTGCATATAGGTGCACAGCTGACCATTCCTACTTCCAAACAAAAAGATGAACCAGGTGAACTGCTCAAAACTCTGCCCATTAGAAACTGCTCAAAGTTCTGTCTATTGGAAGGATTTCCCTTTACCACTGACCAGAAAGGGGCTGTAATGCTGCTGCTGTCGACTTTCAAGTGATACCTGCATACCATGCAGAACTATCTAAAACTAAGTACAAGTTTCCCTTCCATAGGAAACTGATCTTCAGGGATTCCCCAATAGATCATAGGCAGACTGGGGAAGGAAGGTAATTAGACCCTATGAACTTGGACCACGTCTTCATGCAATTTACTTGTGCTTTCAGGACCTGATTGAGCCTGGTCTAGTAGATACCACTTCCATTTATCGATAATGTGTTGCTGTGCACATACAACTTTATGATGGAAAAAATCAGGCTTCATAGTGACTTTGTGGTTCATAGTAAGGTGTGGAACCAGAAAGATTTCTCCCAAGTTGCCTCCCCCAAATATATGCCAAACCTACACATGCCTGCTACACATGGTAAATGACTATACACTTAGAGGTCAACAAAAACAGGGCAAAGGTTATGCTCCTTAAGGGTTATCAATCATCGAGAGCTATCAGACTATATAGTCTGTCCAACCCTAAGTAGGGCCCACTCCCTTCTGATAAGGATAGTAGGAGATTGTTTCCTTGAAGGAGAGCCCAGGGAGCTCCAGCCCACTCAAGAATGAGCAAGGTTAGGTCACCCTCATGAATCTAGGGTCCACCATTCTTGTCACATGTATACATTTAGTCCCTCTCCTTCCTATTACATGTACACCCCTAGCTCATAGCCTTCCTGTGATGTGTATGCCTATTGTAGAGTCCCTTCCTGTGACATGTGTGATTACCTGTAAATGCACCCCTCGGTATATATGGGCCTTGGCCAGAAATAAAGGAGAAACTCCTCCTGACCTCTGTATATAGACATAGATATATAGATATAGATAAATACACACACATATATATTAATCGTACAATTGCAGTTACTGAACCTGTGATTAGTTGTGAGGGGCTGGCTACCCCCACAGTAAGGCATTCAGTCTCTACTAACAAGTCGGTAGCTTTTTCTCAAAAGCAGGGTAGTTACATTCAGGGATTGGCAGAGCTTTGCTCTGAAATCCCAAGGTTCTGCACTGTGTTTCACTAACTGTCAAAGACTCCAAACAACATGCCTGTCTGTCACTGACACTTCAACCACCATAGGCTCAGCAGGACCCTATGGGCCAAGCAGCAGTGCTGTTTGCATGGCTGCCTGCACCTTTTGCAGGCTCTCATGTTCTGAGCCCCACTGAAAATCACATGATAATTGACCAAGGTAGTACATTCAGGAGAAGGGTATGTTGCTTCCAAAATCCAGAGGTCCAACAGACTTTATGCCTCTTTTTTATTAGCTATGAAACTGAGCAGATGCAATAACTTGACTTTAGTAGAAATATCTCAACACGCCCCACACTACTGGAGCCCTAGAATTTCACTGAATTGAAATGTGCCTGAATTTTTGTCAGATTATTCCCCAGCCCCACCCCCTCTGGCCCACAAATGTCTTAGCAATAAATTTAGAGCCATTGCCACTTCTTCCTTACTAAATCTGATCGATATAATGCTATCAATGTAATTGATCAATATGATTTCTTGTGGATGAAAAAGACCATCAAGGTCCCTATGGACAAAAATGACGTAGGTCAGAGCAGAAGTTCTCAATCTTCCTCATGCTGCAACCCTTTCCTATAGTTCCTTATGTTGTGCTGAACCCCCTCCCCCAGGCATAAAATTATTTTCATTGCTACTTCATTACTGTGATTTTGCTACTGTTATGAATTGGGTCACCCTGGTGAAAGGATTGTTTGACCCCCCACCCCACCCCCAACGGGTTGCAACCCACAAGTTAAGAACCACTGGCCTTGAGAATGAATATACCTTTGAGGTAAGACAGTGGAGGTGTATTGCTGTACTTGCCAATTGAAGGTAAGTTACTTCTGGTGATCATTCGAAACTGGGATCAAGAAAAAGGCATTGAACAGATTAATAGGTATAGCCCATGTACCAGAATATGTATTAATTTGCTAAAGCAATAAAATCACATCTTGGACAGTAGCTGCAATTTGAGGTACAGACTGGTTAAATTTACATTAAACCACTGTCATTTTCCCAGAGACATCTGATTTTTGCACAGATCAAACATCAAGTGGAATGAGACTGTGCTGGGAATTCTTCAAATCTTTGGTGGTGCCACTAATCTCTGCAATCCCTCTGGTTTACTATTTTTTCTGGGTGAGCCAGTTCTGTTGGCTTCCATTTGGACTTTCCTACCAAGACAGCTCTTATACTATAAATCAGGGACCCAATGTAGGGGTTCCCTGAGTGACTAAGTGTGTCTATTTCAATTATGTGTTCTAGAACTGAGGAAATCACAACTGAATGGGTCCACAAAATCAATTAATCCACTGTAAGATGGACCTGTGCTAAGACTCTATTAATAACTTGACCTAAGTGTGTCCTCACTCACTGGTAGACTACAGTGATGTTTTAGATCTCCTGCCAGTTTAGAGATAGCATCCAGTTATCCCAAAATAGTCTGATTATTTCCTTGTCTCCAATAAATAGTTATTCTGGCAACGGTCATAGAAAGGCAACAGTCATTTGAAGGACTGGGATAAAGATTAACAGTATAAATATTTGGCAATGTACTATAGCTCCAGGGGACCTGGATGCCCCTTCCTGTTGGGCATTGTGGGCCTTAAACTGACTCAAATTTGGGAATTGATTAGGAGGCCACGGGCTGCCTATTCTAGCAATTCAAATTATATTGCCATCTGCTTGACCTAGAATCATTCCATTTGTGCAGTTTATTCAAATGTCTAGTAGATTTCCTATCTATTTTACTTTTAAGGTCACCATGACTAAACAATCTGTCCATTACATGAAATGTGCCCACTTTGTCTTGGTGAAGATGTGCCACAACTTGACTCCTAACACTCTTTTGTCCAATCAGACCTACTGTAGTTAGGTGTCTTAATTCAATTAGGACAATTCTCGCTGTCAAATCTGACTTACATAAAATAGCAACCAACAGTCTTCAAAAATGTTAGGACTCCATTCACAAAATGTGGTAAAAAAGTTATGTTCCTGCATGGGCCTGTGGCTCCAACCAGATACATCCACTCTAACGTGGCCAATTTTCTAAGTCTTTCAATATCTTCTACAATATATGAGGACAGGTCTGAAAATTTAAGTTTATCTAATGTAGTCCACCATTTAATCCATTTAATTCAACCATTTGATTCAGTTGAAACATTGAAGAATCTATGATCAGAAGGCCCATATCAATAAAGCTGAAAACTCCAATGTTACATCTCTTGCACCATTATTTCATGATCTTAATAGCCATTCTGCAGATTACTGTTTGTAAGAAATAAATCAAGCCGCCTTTTTGGAGTTAGTAAACCTCCTCATGAACCACCCTTTGTCCTGAAAATATTCAGCAATGTCTTAGAAGTCATCTGCCTCATGCAATGCTCAAGGCAATGCCACACACACACACACACACACACACACCCTAGGGAATATCTCAGACAAAGCCTCTTCAGGCACATCGAGGTTAACTTCTTCAGATAGGGACATAGAGGATAATAGTTTTAATGGGGAGAGTGATTCAGCAGGTAACGATGGAGTAGTCTCTTCAGATTAAGAGGGCTGGTTCTGTGAGCAGGAGTGATTCATTGGAATTTAGAGACTCAATGTCCCCAGCATCCTTCTGCCCTTATGTCTTATTCTGAGTTTCAAGATCCCATTTCTTCCCAATCAATGTTCTCAGATAGCATTTAAGGTTGGAAATTCAATTGGCATTGCAATTCTGCCACTCTTACAGTAAGAATCTGGATCTGATTTTCCTCAATACCAACTCTACTGGTTCAAGAAATAATGCTTTATTCCAGGATACAAGTGGAAATTTTCATCTTTTTTATGATGAGGCAGCTGTGACTCTGATGCTCTCAGCATATTTCTTTCTTTGTGTAGAGTAAGACTCCTTATCATTCTCATTCTTACAAAATTGTAGGAAAATGTCAAATATACAATTGTGCAGAGCTTTGCCTCTCACAGACATTTGATGGGGACATTTTGCATCTTTCTATTGCTACCTCACACCGTTTTTAGCAGTGTACCCTTTACTATTGGAAGCAAAGTCATCCATACTATTGAGACTAGACAGAATTGAGAACCAATTCAGAAAACTCATTCTTATAATTTTGTTCCTCTAGAATTACTCTTCATACCAAATGTCTTAGGTTGAGTTCTCCAGAAAAGCAAAATCAGTAAAATTTTGTGTGTGTGTGTGTGTGTGTGCTTGTGTGTGTGCGCACACTCATGCGGTAGTCTGGGTAGACTAGAGAAACAAATCCACAGAAACTCATAAATGTATAAGAAAGAGCTTTATATATAAAAGGTAAGTAAATGTACATTAAGAAAGCATCCCAATCCAGTCTAGTCCAAGTCCAAACGTACGACATTAGCCTTTATGCCCAACACTAATCTACAAAGTCCTCCTCAAGCTCTCAAAACACCCCCCCCCAATAAAATAATTTATAAAAATGAAAAAAGGAGTGGGAAAGAGGAGCTTATACCAAAGGCTCAAGTAGAAAATATGTGGAAATGAAGATGGCAGCATGTATACAAATAAGCTTGATACAAATGATGTGTGGAATGTTATAAGAGCTATAAGAGCCCCCAAGAAAATGATTTTTAAAAACTCTCAAAACACATGCATTAATGCCAAGTGCAGAAGAAAAGTCTAATCAGTGAGTGTTGTAAGCATCTCAGCACTGGCAGGGATCTACACAAAGCTGCTCCAGCACCCAGGGCTGCATCAAGGTAGGCCCATGTGGCTTCTCCTCAGTTTTGTGGTTTCTTCTCCACAAAATCTCACAGGAAGCAAGCCTTGCCAGCTCAAGCAGGGAACTGGTTAAGGCAGCTGCACACTGGTCATCCTAGAACAAGAGACCAGAGGACAAGAAAGGCGAGGTTCACTGAGCCATTTATCTCTCCGCCCTTCAATTAATCCCACATGTGTTGATCAGCCAGGTTGGCACAATAAGCCTTATCTATCAACACACACACACACACACACACACAAAACTCAGTGCCATCAAGTCAATGTCAACTTATAGTGAGCCTATCGGGCAGGGTAGAATGGCCCCTGTGGGTTTCTAGACTGTTACTCTTTACAAGAGTAGGAAGCCCCATGTTTTTCCAGTGGTCGCTGGCGGTTTTCAATTGCTGACTTTTTGGTTAGCGGCCCAGTATGTAACCACTATGCCACCTGGGCCCCTCTACACACACACACATACACACACACACACACACACACACACACACACACATGCACACACGCGCGAAAACTTTATGGAAAAATGAAAAGATAATGGAAGCTTTTTTTTAATGGAACTTTTTAATTAACTTTTTAAAACCTCTAATGTGTGTGTAATATGAGGTAGCAATAGAAAGATGCAAAATGTCCCCATCAAATGTCTGTGAGAGGCAAAGCTCTGCACAATTATATATTTGACATTTTCCTACAATTTTGTAAGAATGAGAAATGTAAGGAGACTTTCTCTACACAACAAAAGAGATATGCTGAGAGTATCAGAGTCACAGATGAATCATGATATAAAAGATGAACATTTCCTCTTGTGCCAGTAGAGTTGGTATTGAGGAAAATCAGATCCAGAACCTTGTTGTAAGAGTGGCAGAATTGCAATGCCAATTGAATTTCCAACCTCTATATCATACGTATATGAAATAAAGAGATGTATACTATCTCTATATAATATAGAAATTAAATAATCTAATTCAAAAAGTTACTCATACACTTGAGGATGTCAATATATTTCAAATCTGCATTAGGTGGATTGACTCAAGAAGCAAATCCAGTGAGACTCATACATGGATAAGAAAGAGCCTTATATCAAAGAGCAATTGTACAATAAGAAAACATCCCGGCCCAATCCAGATCAAGTCCATTTGTCCAATATCAACCCATATGATGCGAGTCCAAAAATCCATCTTCAGAGTCATGCATCACATGCAATGATGAAAAATGTAGAAAGAGCACAGGCCAGTGGGGACAAAGTCTTCAAGATCCAGTGGCGGTAGAAGTATCTTAAGGGCTCTCATTGGTATCAACGTGGCCCCATCTGGCTTGTCAACATGAAGGTAAAAGCAGAGAGAGATTGTGTGGCTCACCTCCAGGGAGTAAGAAAGAAGAAGGATGGCTTTGGGACGCCATTTATCTCTCGGTCACCCTCAAATTAAGTTACAGCCAGCTCACACTCTACCCACATGTTCTTATGGGAGCCAAGTTGACACAATAAACCTAACTATCACAAAATCCAAGCGTCAAATGTCAGACTGGTGTCAGACGGGTCAAGAACTGTTGAATACCAAAATCTGCAGGTCAGATAGAATGATGGCTTATGGCTCAAGAATCAGAGGTTAGATGTTGACAAGGTTGACAATGTTTTATGTAGGATTCAGAGAGGAAGCCAGAGAACTCTGCTAAAACTTTCATGTATATTGCATGGTCACATCCCTCCGGAAACTCCCCTTACAGTTGATTGGCCGATTACATTCTGAAAGCGATTACATTACACTACAGTGTGGACACGTGATCAGTCAAGTGTCTGCCAAACCACTGATGACCAAGCCTCACCAAGTTGACACATAATATTAACTATCACACTGTGCTTGCTAGCATCTAACGGGCCGCTTTCAAGGATACTAGAAGAAGACATGAGCTCCTGTGTCAGAAATGAAAGGCAGCTTTGGGCTGAGCCCCAGGGGCCTAAGTGGTTGAGTGCAGGACTGCGGCCCGTGGGCTTGGCGGTTCAAACCCAGCGGCGGCTCTCAGGAGCAGCACTGGGTAGCGCCCATGACCACCAGAGGCAGTGATGCCCCCCAACAAAAAAAAATTCATGCTCAGAAAGGCAGCTTTATTTCTCATAGCCATAGCGGCACTCATAGTAAGAGCATTTTTGTACCGATTCCTCAAGCCCCAGTGCCCAGTTCATACAATGGATTGTATCACAGGCACAAAGTCTTGAATTAAGAGAACACAAGTCTTTTTATCATGGGCACTAACACCTGTGCCCTTTGCTAAACGGGGGAAATATTGTCTTGATTATATCGATTGCCATTGATTTGATTTCAAACCACAATGACCCCCTAACTCACTGCCACCGAATTAACGATGACTCCCAGCAACTCCACGTGGAGTTCTGAGACTGTGACTATTTGCAGAAGAAGAAAGTCCCGTCTTTTTCCTAATGAGCTGGTGGTGGTTTTGAACTCCCAACCATGTGGATCACAGCCCAACATGTAACCCCTGCACCCAAGGGCTTCTAAAGCCCTTATAGGGAAGAACGAAACTACCCCCTAGGGTTTCCTAGACTTTACGGTTCCGGGGGAAGGACAGCATGCCTGGTAGAGTAGAAGGGCAGCAACAAAGAGGAAGGCCCGCAACGGGGTGATCGACGCGCTGACAACAAGGGCCTCAAACATGGCCCCACCTGTGAGGATGGTGCGGGACCAGGCTGTGTTTTGTTCTGTTGTACGTGGGGTCCCTGTGAGTCGGAGCCAACTCGATGACCTCTGACAACAACAATGACCTTTGCAGAAAGGAAGCCTGTGGACGTAGTCAGCTGATTAAAGCAACATCAGCAGTTCAAAGCCAGCAGCTGTTCCGTAGGAAAAAGATGAAGTAGGCTACTCCCACAAAGATGTACAGCCTTGAAGAATCAGGCAGTTCTTCTCTCTCCTACAGGGTAACTATGACTCGGAATCGATTTGACAATAGTGGGTTAATCTTCACAGCAGCAGCAGTGCTACATCTTTGTCCAGCAGAAACACCGGTGGGTTCAAACCTCTAACCTTTGTGAGAGCAGTCAAGCGTTAAATGACTGTGCCTTCAGGGCTAGGGACACACTATTTCTCTCTTCCAAGGCTGCCCTTGAAAAGAGAGAACAAAGAGCAATCGATGTCATGCTTATACAATATTCAGCGAGGCCAGAAACTAACAGGGTGGTGTCTCACTCCAGTCCTGTTTAGACTTGACCTTGTAGGTCCTCTCTCTGGCCCAGTGGCTACAGATGAGTCCTGTTCCCAGGAGTATGTTGGATTTTTGTTCAAGGATGTCTGCTGGTCCTCCAGAGGAATTGTGATAGGTAAGCTTGTTGTGCCAACACGGCCAAAGGTAGGTGTGTTGTGACAACATGGCCAATGAACACATGAGATCAATTGAAGGGTGGAAATAGAAATGGCTTGGCAAGCCCCACCCTTGCCCTCTTGTTCTTGGATCTTCGGACCTTGTTCATCCTGAGCCTTGATCTCCAAGCAACACTACCTGTGGGACACCAAGTCAGTGGACTGTGTTATTGTGAGTTGAGGTTCCTTCAAGCCCTGCTTCACCACGCTCCTCTAATATACATCTCTTGATCTGGGGACTGTCGGACTCTGTCATCTGGCTGACTGTTGGTGATCTGCTTTACTGTTTGCTGCTTGTGGCCGAATAGCCTGAATTGCTCTACAGAGGACTGCTCGACAACCCTCAAGACTCCAAGGACTGCCAGTCTACGAGCTATCTCACACAAGTGAGTTGCACTGAGCCATTTGTACTGCTTTTTAGATTAGTTAGCTGTTTATTTCCTATCTTATATATCCTTCTATCTATATAAATGTATAAAAAGAATTGCTAGTGTCCTGGTTTTGTTTCTCTAGACAACCCTGTCTGACACAGGATTCTACTTCCCTCATCCTCTGACCCCCGTTTCAACACAGAACACACTCTTACATGTTTAATAATCTTCCTGCTTCCTGGGTTCTCAAAAGCAAACTACACATGGTTGCTATCAGTGTCCAGTTGTGAGATTTGGGAATCACGATCTGTTTAGATCACCTAGCCCCCACCCCATATCCACCATATTTTTCTAAGATGTATGTATCTCAAGTGTGTGTGTGTGTGTGCTCAAAATTGTGCCATTATAGTCACATGCGGGAAAATGCCAGTCATCACATCTAAATGTGAAGATTACTCCCAGGAATATGCCCAGAATACACTTTCTATAGGGTCTGCTGAGTAAATGAGAGGTCAAACCGGAGTGAGCGTATGAGAAAAGGAAAATGAATCAGGCATCGATTCCTGACAAAAATGCCCTCCAGAGGAAACAGGAACTGCCTGCCCAAATACTGGTGATCGTCCTGAGGAAGGAAATGCAGTCACCAGTGCCCAAGGGGGGAAATGGGCAGTTAGCCAGTGGAGCCATGTACAAGGGGCCCCCTCCCCCAAAAAAGGAATATATTTTTTTCAAAGCAATGTATTTAATTTTTTTAAAACAAAACGATCTTTTCACCTTTCAACTACTCTCTATTATACTTAAAACATTTGTCAGATCTACAATTCCATTCCTGGAAGCATTTTTCAAATCCATCTGTTTGTATGGTTGACAGCACCTCCCTCATTTTTTTCCCTTCCCTTCTTCTATGTCGTCAGTTCACTGTCCTTTCACGTCCCTCTTCATTCTCAGAAGCAAAAAGAAGTCGAACGGAACGAGGTCAGGCGAGCAAGGTGCATGAGGCAAGAAAGGCATGCTGGTTTTTGCCCAAAACTGGTGCACTGAGATGGCTGTATGAGTAGGTGCATTTTCGTGGTGGCAAAACCATACCCGCCCCCCCTCTACCACAAATCAGGCCTTTTTTGGTCATACACTGTTACACAATCTATTCATAACCTCTAAAAAGCAAGCTTGATTAACAGTCTGACCTGATAGAAAGAACTTCAAATGCACTACGAATATTTTCAACCATTCGGGAAGTTGACAGGCGTCCAGCATGAGGCTTGTCATCAGTGGATATTTCAGCGTTTTTTGAAACAAGAAAACCATGGTACGCTTGAGTTTTTCCTGTAGTGCTGTCCTTGTAAACTCTCTTCCACAACACAGCAGTTTCTGCAGAATTTTTCCTGAGCTGGAAAAAAATTTTCACAGCCGCATGGTGTGTTCTCTTAAATCGGCCACCACTAAAAACAAGGTTCTAATCAAACTACTTTTATGAAAAAAAAAAAATCACTGTGATCGGAGAGAACCTTCCCAGGTGATGCCACTGGGTATATTAACTCAGAGCAAGTTGCTTGATGCTCACCAAGCAGGAAAAACATATACTATGAAAGCAGAGTTTTATCTCATATTTTGGGGGGGGGCACCCCCTCATGTATCTGAAAGTGGGTCCTGAGACCTAGGGGGCTGAGTAGGTGAGGATATCCTGGACCCATGATATGGCACTTGCAGATACATAAGTTAGCACACATGAAGTCTTTTGAATACTTGTGATGCGATTCTCGCTGAGCCCCGGTGGCATAGTGGTTGTGTGCAGGACTGCAGCCCACTGGGTTGGTGGTTCAAATTCAGCAGCAGCTCTCCAGGAGCAAGGCTGGGCCTCCTACTCCCACCAAAGGGCAGTGATGCCACTCCCCCTCAAAAAAAACCCCAAAATAAACCTGCCATTCTCTATCCTTCATAACTTTGTGCTTTTAGTGCGTACACACCGATAACATACGTATATATGACAATAACTGTATATGTATATATACATATATATACATGTGTGTGCATTTATTTGTATGCATGTATATGTAAGTATATACATGTGCATGCATTTGTATGTGCATGTGTATGGGCTTATTTTTTTAGGCATACTCAACCACTGCATTTGCCATTTGTTGGAGTATGCCAATTATTTGAATTTCTAGTGAATCATGAAAATTTATGGAGAGGAGGAAAAAGGATATAGATATCTGCTCTGTCTTGGGAAATAAATGAAGAAAGAGAGCTGCTAAGCTTAACTCCCAAGTGCATTTTGTCTGCTGTCTATTCTCCAGCTGGCCAAGCCAGGCAGATACTTTTGATTCATCTTTTTTGATACAACTCAATTCCTTCAAACACACATAATTAAAAAATAATCCACTCTTAAGTAAATGGCATGTCGAGGTTAATAAAAATGCAATCCTTTGTAGGTGAGTCTGTGGTTCTTGGCTGAGTGTGAGATGATGATCAGTCATAAATTACATGGCTCAGTGCTACCCATAGAAAAGGATTTAGCCATCTTTGTATTTCTCCTGGAAGTCAAGCCTTCACTAATTACCTATCAGCTCCACCAACTTTATAACTGTTGGACTTTTGGAGGTGTTTAGACACAAAAACAAAGCTTTATTTTGGATTGTTTACTCCTGTAATTGTTTTAAGAAAGTTTTATGACAACTTTCACTCACACACTAAGCATCAGGTGTAATTTTTAAAATAAACGGAAATACTACTGGAATCATTGAATTTTGAAGCTGGAAAGCACGGCATTCTGAGATTGTCCAAGAATCCCATCCCCACAAGATGTGTTCAGCTACGCAGGGTGAGAGAGCAAGGGAGTCGATGGTGGGATGGGAAATATGGGTGGGTGTGAAAGACCTGCATGGAGAGATATTCATACCACATTCTCCAGTCCTTCAGTTCATGTTCTTCCTCTAACATGTAGACTTTTCCATTTGTGATTTTGAGTTTGATCATGAGCTTGTTCAATTCCATAGTGCTGAACAGATTTTTTTTTTAATAAATATATCTCTGATTCTGTAGCTGCCTCTGTCAAGTAACAACAGATACAAGACTCTGGTGCTTTGGCCATAGTCCATGGAAAACTGAAGGAATGAGTGCATTCTGAGAACAAGAGCTATACATCCTTGGTGGCGGCAGGACAGGGAGGCTCTAAGGTGCCCTTTAAAATCAAGAGGTCAAGCAGCCATCTAGCTCAGAAACAACAAAGACCACATGGAAGAAGCACACCAGCTTGTGTGACTATAAGGTGCCAAAGGGATCAGTTAATTATCAGGCTTCAAAGAACTAAAAATCATAACATTGCATGATCACCTTCCTGATATGATTGCTGATGACAAATGTGTGCATAACCAAATGTGGTGAAGTAAGGTGATGGTGCCCGGCTATCAAAAGATATAGCATCTGGGATTTTAAAGGCTTGAAAGTAAACAAGCAGCCATATAGCTCAGAAGCAATAAAGCCCATATGGAAGAAGCACACCAGCCTGTGTGACCATGAGATGTCAAAGGGATCAGGTATCAGTTATCAAAAAACTAAAAAGTATATCATTATAAATGAGGGAGAGTACAGATTGGGGAGTCAAAGCCCCTCAGTAGGTGAAGCGATATTCCCTTACAAAGGGGTTGCAAGGAGGAGACGAGCAAGTTAAGGTACAGTGTAGCAACAATGAAATATACAACTTTACTCTAGCTCTTAAATTCTTCTTATACCCACTATCATGATCCTAATTCTACCTTAAAAATCCAGCTGGACCAGGGGATATACACTGGTACAGACAGGAGCTGGAAACATGGGGAATTCAGGAAAGATGATCCCTTCAGGACCAGTGAAGAGAGTAGTGATACCAGGAGGATGGAGGAAAGGTGGAGTAGAAAGGCGGAACCAATTGCTGGGATCTACATAACCTCCTCCCTGGGGTATGAACAAAAGGGAAGTGGGTAAAGGGACACATCAAAAAGTGTACAATACGACAAAATAATGATAATTTGTAAATTACTAAGGGTTCATGGAGGAGGGGAACGGGGAAGGAAGGGGAAATATGGGACGCTGATACCAGGGGCCTAAGTGGAAGGAGGATGTTTCAAGAATGATGGCAACGAATGTGGACTGCATGCAGTTGATGCATTTATTATGATACGAGTTGTATGATCCTCCAATAAAATGATTTCTAAATAAATAAATTTTAAAAACTCTAAGTTCAATTAAAATAAAAAGATCAAGAGGTATCTTCCCCTTGGTCAACTCATGAAAACCTACTGGGAAGGCTGGGGTTTGTCAATGAGTCAGATTGAACTTGGATTAGATGGGCAGACAACCCATGAAGCACCAGCACATTTGGAAGTAGAAGATGAAGACACAACCCATGTGCCCCAGCATCATACAGGAGGTGCCTTCTGAAAAGGGATCCAGCTTCTTTGCTCTAAAACTCTGCTTCCACCGACTGACGATGCATTCTCAATTAGGAAACCACAGTTTGGTTCCACCATATCCTACCCAGAAGCCCACTGCCACTGAGGCAGTTCTGACTCACAGAGACCCTTCAAGGTAGGGTATAATGGTTCCATAGGTTCTATGAACCTTATGGGAACAGATGGCCTCATCCTTCCTGGGAGTACTTGGTGGGTTTGAATTGCTGGACTTTTGGTTAGCAGATATGTTAGGCTGGGTTGCTTAGAGAAACAAAACCAGTGGCATATATGTGCTTTGTTTTTTTTTTTTTTTAAAAAGAGCTTTATCACAAGAAGCAGTCTCATCTCAAGAAGATGCCCCAAACCAGTGCAACTCAAGCCCACAGGTTGCATAGTAGCCAAGGGCTTCTTCAGACTCATGTACCTACAGGCCCATGATGCCAAAGAGTGAACTGAGAAGCTGGGAGATCACAGGCCAAAGTCTGGGAAACACAACAGGGTGCTGACAGCTCTCTGGATCCATGGTCCCCATGGGGCCTCCCCTGGGGACAGACACAGAGCCCCAGCAAGGAAGAAGGTAAAAGGGCAGAGAGAGAGAAAGAAAGACAGAGAAATTTCCGGTTTCTCCTTCATATCAAGGCCACCTCCTCCAGGTGGCAATCATCAGACAGGATTGAGTTTGCCCTCCAACCCTACACTTTCATATAAATTTAAGTTGACATAAAACTACACAACTGCCATAGCAGCCCAATGAATTCGTTAACACATACAAATTAACTGGCACAGAAGCAAAAGCATACTATGTTTCCTTTAAAAAATTTTATCTTACTAAGTGGCCAGTGGTACGTTAAGACTCCCTTCACCTAGCTGGGAAAATCGTGGTTCTGTGAGAACATTGCCCTCCATCATCAGCATGCTCACTGAGCTATTGCATGTACTTCTTGTTGTTCTTGCTGTTGGGTGATGTTGTGTCGGTCCCTGTGTGAGTCCGGGTAGACTAGAGGAACAAATTTCATAGACACCCATATGAATATAAGGAAAAGGTTTATATACAAGAGGAATGGACATTGAGAAAGTATCCCAGCCCAGTCCAGTTCAAAGTCATAAGTCCAATATTAACCCACATGCCTGATATTAGTCTATAAAGTCTCCTTCCGACTCACGAAGTCTCAGGCCAGGGGGTGCAGAGTCCCAGCGCCAGCAGGTGTCTCCCCATAGCTCCTCATTTTCAGGGCTCAGGGTCCATCAACAGCATCCAGTGGTACTAGAAGCAACTCAGCGCTGGTGGGGGTTCTCCCCATAGTCCTTGCTTACAGGGCTCGGGGTCCATCAACAGCATCCAGTGGTGGTAGAAGCAACACAGCACTGGCAAGGGTCCCCTCAAGACCTCTCCAGCTTCAGAGGTCTGGCTCCATCAGGGCAAGGCCGGGTGACTTCTCCTCCAGCTCCTGCAGCAGCTCAGACACTGCCATCTTGTCTTGTCCGTAATTCCTTGTCTCTGAGACTAACTCCCAAGAACTAGGGAGATAGCTTCTCATCTCCATGAGAGAAATATCATGAGATTTCCCAGAAGTCTCAGGAGAAAGCCATGCCTACACAGAGGCCTCATTGGGTACTCAATGGCTATCTCCAGATTAACAGGTCAGGCACCACCCCTACATCTCAATCATGAAATTAACATAAGCACATGACCGCCACAGTCCCCACTCACTTTGACCCCATGTGCAACAGAATGAAATCCTGCCCAGTCCTGTTCCAGCCTCAGAATTGTTAAGTTTGAACATATACTTATATCTCAGTAAGGTTTTTGGGTCTCACTGTTTGGCCAAGAATGATGACGTAAAAAAATATGCTTATATATCTGATTCCACTGGAGAAGTACAGTGTTTTTCATTTATCACTGTAAAACCAAACACAAGTTGGTGCATTTTTTTTACATCGCTGTTATACCTAAGGCAATGTGCCTGGCACTGAGTTGCTTCTGACGCATATGTCTGCGGTAAGACAGAGTAGAATTGCGCCTTAATTTTTCTGAGGCTGCAAATCCTTATTAAAGCAGAAAGCCTCAACTTTTGCCTGAAGAGAGACCGGTAGGTTCAAACCACTAACCTGGCAGTCCGCAGTCCAACACATCACCCAATATGCTACCAAACTCCCTGTCACTGAGCCAGTTCTGAGTCACAGCAACCCTATGGGTTTCCATGAATGTGACTACACAGGAGTAGAAGGTCTCTTGTTCTCCAGGGGTGAGCCTTGGTGGTTTTAAACTGCTGACCTTTCCATTAGCAGCCCAATACATAACCACGGTGCTAACGTGGTAGTGCTAACGTGGTACCAGGGATCCTTAATCTGTCTTTCAACCACCCCCACATCCCCCAAAAAAAACCATGGTCCTGGAGTCGTGTTCTGACTCAGCAACCCACAGAGTCGAACTGCCCCTGTGGGTTCCCAAGGCATATTTTCTTTTTTCTCTCTTTGTAATGGGCGTAGAAAGCCTCATCTTCCTCCCTCGCATCTGTCTTTAAGCAGGAGTCCATCATTCTAAACAAAATGAAAGCTAGGCAGTTTTCCCTTAACGTCAAGGGCTGGGCAGTTTACACGAGCTTCCTGTTGATCGCTGTGATCGGTTTCCCCTTTCTCGCCCTACCTCCCCCTTCCTCTCCTGGTGTCACTACTCTCATTATTGGTGCTGAGGGGGTCCGTCTGTCCTGGATGCCCTGTTTCCAGCTCTTAGCAGTGCCAGTGTCTCTGGTCTAGCTGGATTTGTAAGGCAGAATTGGGATCATGATGGGAGGTGGGGAGGAAGGGTGGCAGTAAAGAACTAGAGAAAAGTTGTCTGTTTTGTCAATGCTATAGGGTACTCTGACCTTGTTTTTAATAAAAGGTAGACTTTTATGTTGGGGGAAGAAAGTGAATTTCTCTAGCAGTGAAGGTCCAAACCGAAAGTAAGTTAAAATTCAAAGTTGGCCATGAGGTGCTGACCAAGGGCCCCAGTGGTTCCCCAGCTTCCAGCATGAATGCCTTTTGTTACTTCTGGGGACACAGTCCGCTCAGGTGGAAGGTTCACATGTCTTACCTGCTCCAAGGATGCTCATTTGGCTCCATTTCCTCTCCTCATTTATACCTGCTAAATTAACAGCCTTAAGGACCTTCATCTGTTTCTCCAGTGAGTTGACTGGTGGTTTTGAACTGATGGCCTTATATTTAGCAGACCAGCTAGTCAGCCTCTTAAGTCCCCAGAGCTTCTGTGGACCTTAATCTGCTAAATATTCCAAATCCTTCTCTAAAATTATGGGGGTGGAGGAGGGTGCTACGTGTAGAAAATTTCTTAGAGAACTCACACTTCCGACCTGCTGGCTACAAACTCAGGGTTCTTTCTACCCTCTCATGAGTTCCAACCCCCTCCCAACTAACCCGCT
>PVJH01015583.1:0-52588 GCA_004026705.1 Nesogale talazaci | reverse complement strand
TTGAATGAAGGGAGACTGAGAGCATCACTCTAGCAAATAAAAACTACCCTCAGGTGCCCTTTATCACTATCCCTATTCAAATTATATAGGAAGTCCTAGACAAGTCAATAAGATAAGAAAGGGAAATTAAAATTATCCAAATAGGTGAAGAGGTAAAATGATCTCTATTTGTAGATAATATAGTCCTGTGCATAGAAACCCTCAGAGATACAACTCAAAAAGTGATCATTAGCCATAAGAGAAATGCGAATCAAAACAACAACCACCTTACACCCTCAAGGATAACCCAATTCAAAAAATCAGAAAGCAACAAGTGTTGGAAAGGCTATGGGGAGATAGGAACTCTTATCCACTGCTGGTGGACCTGTAGGTATGCACGACCACTATGGAAATCAATTTGGTGTTATCTAAAACATATAGAAATTGAGCTTCCATATGACCCTGGAGTCCCCCTATTGGGCATACACCCATAAGAGTCGAGCAACAAACCATGACCAGACATCTGTGCTTTAAAAAAAAAAACAAAAGGGGAATAAAGCTACTATATACAGAAATTTCTGGGGGAAGGCCCAGGTAGTATGGCATGGGTCAGATTAAATCCAGGCCTACATAGGGCAGCCAACTGTGGTGGGGGGAGGGGTGTGAGGGGAGACGGTGATGTGTAGAGAGGGAATGGGGTATTAACCCACCCAAGGGGATCATAGTGTTTATATCTGCACAGGTAATTAGAGACCAAACTTAAACCCAGTGATCCAGGAGGTGAATGCAGCATGACAACATGGAGCAGAAAACCAGTGGAGGGGTCTGTGGGTGCACAACCCCAATCACAACTACATGGACCACCACTCTTCCCCCAGGGGAGTTTTCTTTGGAGGTCAGCACTGAAGCTGCAGCTGAGGGAGTGAAACATGCCTGATCAGAGCACACAAGAACAAATGAAGAGGAAGGATGAGAGAATTGAGTGCACCCTGGTCCACTGAGCCTTGAGTATGATATTCCCACTTAGAGCAGCCAATGCACAGAGAGAACCATATGGTCACCCCCATTATGAATCACGGCATCCCCCACTGACACAAGGCCCCGTGGGAACAACAATGGATGAACTGGGTTAGGATTGTACCCTGTCTGATCCAACCACACCATGGCAAAACACTAAGGGTGTGCAATAGGACATGAAGTTTCCGAGGGAGTTCCAAGGATACCTTTTGGGGCCAGGATGTGACACCCCATTGGGCTCAACTGGGGGACACTCCTGGAGGTCAACAAAAGAGCTTGAACTATTTACATTTTTTAAATTTTGTTACTATGTTTATGTTTTTACATATATATAGGGGATATTGGGTTTTTTTTGTTGTTATCATTGTTTTGTTTTCTTTGGTTGCTTCATCTTAGGATGCCTGTTTTTTCTAGTACATATTGTTATCTCTGCAGGCCTATCATAAGATAGGCTGGAGGAGCAATCTGGAAGAGAAAATGACAGGACTGATGGTTTGGGGGGGGGCGCATGGGAGAAGGGGTGGGAAGGGAAAGGAGGTGGTGTTGACCAACCCAGGAATAAGGGAACAAAAGTGATCCAAAATCATTGACAATGTGGATGTGAGAGGCCCGATATGTATTGATCAGGAGTAATGTAACAGAGAGAAAATACTGAAACCCCAGTGGAGACTGAGCATGATAGTGGGACAAGAGGAAAGTAAAAGGAAATAGAGAAAAGAACTGGTGAGTAAAAGACATTTATAGCAAGCATGCACATAAGTGAATATACTTGCATAATGACCATGGAGAAATAAATCTATGTGCATACACTTATAGGCTTAGTATTAAGAAAGCAAATGGGCATTGGACCTCCACGCAAGTACTTCCTCAGTGCAAAAACACTTTGTTCTTTTAAATTGACAAGCCATGATGCTCACCTTTCCAACATGATCACTGAAGACAAATGTGTGCATAAGCAAAAGTGGTGAAGAAAGCTGATGGTGCCTGGCTATCAAAAGATATAGTATCTGGGGTCTTAAAGACTTGAAAGTAAGCAAGCATCCATATAGCTCAGAAGCAACAAAGTTCACATGGAAGAAGCACACTATTCTGTGTGCTGAGGTAAGCTTTGAAAACACAGCAGCCTGTACAACGACGAGGTGTCCAATGGATCAGGTATCAGACATCAAAGAACTAAAAATTATATCATTATAAATGAGGGGGAATACAGATTGGGGACCCAAACTCCATGAATAGGTAAAGCAATAACAATTTACAGAGGGGTTTTAGGGAGGAGATGAGCCAGTCAAGGTACAGTGCAACAACAATGAAATATGCAACTTTCCTCTAGTTCTTAAATGCTTCCTCCCACCCACTATCATGATCCCAATTCTACCTTACAAGTCCAGCTAGACCAGAAGATGTACACTGAGCTGATAACAGGGGTAATTCAGGACAGATGATCCCTTCAGGTCCAGGAATGAGAGCGGTGATGCCAGGAGGGTGGGGGGAAGGTGGAGTAGAAATGGGAAGCCTATTGCAGTGATCTACATATGACCTCCTCTCTGGGGTATGGACATCAGGGAAGCGGGTCAAGGGACATATTGGACAGTGTATGATGACAAAATAATTAAAATTTGTAAATTATTAAGGGTTCAGGGTGGAGGGGAAGAGGGTAAGGAGAAGAAATACTGGGAGGTGGTACCAGGGGGCTCGGTAGAAGGAGGATTTTTCAAGATGCCATAAATGTGCAATTGACATATGTATTGATCATGATAGGAGTTGTATGAGTCCTCCATAAAATGATTTATTTAAAAAAGATTCAGAAACCAAAAAAATCAACAATACAAAAATAATTTTATATCAAAACCAGTGTTCAACAACAAACAAAAATCAGCATACAAATATCTACTACATTAACATAGAGAATGATGAAACAATAATTAGGAAAAAATCATTTACAATAGTCACCCCCAAAATTAGATTGAATACTTAGGAATAAATATAAACAGATTCAAAAGAATCACAGAAAGAAAGCTCTAAAATACTACTATAAGAAATAAAAAGAGACCAAAAATGTTATACATACACACAAACATGTGCACACACACACCATCATCAGCATCATCAGCATCCTGGGTAGGAAAACTTAACCTTGGGAAAATGTCAATAATCTAAATTTTTTTATTAAAATATGTTTGTGTGTGTCAAATAATGATAACGTCTAAATTTTCTCATACATATTTAGAGGCCTTTCTCATACCTTCTTGGTATTCCCAAGGACTAATTTTTATAATGATATTTATTTCAAATATTTCAAAACCATGTATTTTATCTTCTTTTCTTTTCAATTCATATGTTGGTTTTTCCAGTGGTCTATGACAGGAGATGACTTTGAGTGTTTCCTGATAATAGTCTAGGAAAGTTTATGTTGGAAACTTCAGTTATTGGGCTTAGGCTAAACCAAAGTAGAATTATAGACCCAGGGCCCTACCGTGGTTTCTAACTCTGGCTCTGGAATCCCCATTCCATGTAGCTATCAATTTCCATCCTCAATATATTCGATTGTTTCACAAAGGATAACATTTGGAATTGTGACATCTCTCAGACCTATTTTTGTTTCGAGGTACATGATCTTTGGTTTGAAAGAAACAAAAACAAAAAAGTTGATTTCTTTGTTGTTGGAGTGGGGAATATATAAAGAAGATTCAAGAGAACTTCCAACACAGATAAATAAGGTCACATGTGGTATAGCAGATAGCGAGTTGTGGTAAAACGGTTTAGAGTGTCTTCACAGCATGCTGTAAGTTCTACCCATTCCAACCCGCTCCCCACCCACCACCACAAAGATCAAATTTTGACAAATATTCAGCAATACCAAGGTTGTTTTTTTTTTGGGGGGGGGAATGATGGGTTGGTTTGTTTTTGATAGAATGCCCTATATGCACTTCATTTCCCCTTATGACTTCCCTTTCCTTTGTTCTTCTAACATAGTAGAGGTGGACAACCGTGATTACACCCTTTTTAAGGGTATTGTCTTCAGGAGGCATACGATCAACATGGAGATGGGAACAGATGTCAGGTTGTCATCTGTGGCTGTCCAGACTCAGAAATGAAGTTCACAGTTATTTAGTGCCTTACTAGTTAAGTGGAAAGATTATGTGTGTGTGTGTGTGTGTGTGTGTGTGTGTGTCAGAATATAGGGATTGAAGCTGACCTTTACCATCTTAACATGTGGTGTATCCAAACTTGACTCATGATAAAAATTCCCAAGGGAGCTTTTCCAACACCTACAGTCAATAAAGCAGATTCTCTAAGGGTATATTACAGCAGTTTGTGATTTCTAAAAGCTCTCCAAGACATTCTGATTATTAGTCAGCTTACTATAAACTGGCATGAAATTTAGATTTGTATACTACAACAATCAGAATAGGAACAACTATGCTCAAAGTAATGGTTGGATTCCTAAGGCACTTTCTATGAATATTCATTTACTTATTCAATTACACAATATAATAAATACATATTTATTGAGCTAGCAGTGGTAGTGATAGCGTAGACATGGCACTTGTGAAGAAACAAATTACTTGGGATTTGCACATATTTTCGGATCTCTGACTGGTATTTTTTATTTGTTTGTTTGTTTTATGAAATGGGGGGAGGGGAACAGAGTTCATTCAATTTAGAAAAAGATAAAAGAAGTAAAACCAATTAACTGTAGAACAAACAGTTCTTATGTCAAGCATATGACATTTATATGCTTGTCAATTATATGACAAGCACTAATTTAATGCATTTGCTAAGTACTGCAAGACATTTGAAGATGAAATAATAAAACTTAATCCCTCTATCTGTGATTCAACTAATAATAACCACAATTTATTAAACATCTACTCAGTGTCAAGAGCCCTGGTGGTGCAGTGGTGAAGAATGAGTCGGCTAGCCAAAAAGGCTAGCAGTTCATCCTATCATCTTCTTCAAGAAAGAAAGATGTGATTTTTCAATAATGATTTACACCCTTGAAAACTCTTTAGTGAGGTTCTAACTGTCCTATAGTGTATCTATAAATTAGAATTGACAATAGGTTATGTGTTCTCTGGGCAAGACACTGTTACACACTTTCAATTTTCAGATTAACATGTGGTCTGCCTAGCTTCAAAGTCCTTTTTTTGTTCCTCTTCTTCCTGGTTAAAATCCTAATTGTCAGAACAGCCTTACATATTGCTACTCCACCTCCACCTGTTAGTTACTTTGCTATCCTAGACATGTTATTTAATGTTACTTAACTAGCTGTCTCTCCTAAAAAAGTGGGGATTATACACCCTACCTCATGGAGCTGGTGAAAAATAAAATGTTTCGAAGATGTTCAAATAGTACTTAATGTACTATTAAGTACTACTTGGATTTCAGGCACTGAATCATTGATAGTTCTTTCCTGTCTGTAGCCACTCTCTCCAATTAGTTGATGAATCCCAATCATTGATAAATCCCAGCCTATCTCAAATAGAAATTCCCATTCCATATAAGCATTGGAATTGAAAATATCAATATTGCCCAAAAGCTACATGAATCTATCTAGACTATGTTATTGTTCTTAGGTATCAAGTTGGTTCCAAACCAAAGCAATCCTGTGTAGCATTGGACTTGCTTAATTTTTATTAATTTCAGAAGTAGATTGCCAGGTCTTTCTTTCTTGGAACCTGTCACAGTCATCGAATCTGGTATCAATTTGAGGATTAAGAGTGTAGAGGAGGAGTCCAGCCTGTCAATCCGGAGTTAGCCAATGAGACCTCTGTGTTGGCATGGCCTCCTGAGAATTCTGGGAAAAGTGGTAATCACTTGTTGGAGGCAAAGACATTGTCTCAGTTCACTTTCTTGGAGATTTTCTACTGATAATATTTACTTGGAGACTCTATACTGACAAGGCCTACTTCTTGGGAGATGTTGCTGCTGACAAGACACATGGCAGCATGGTGATAGACCCTGAGCCCTGGAAACTGGAGGTGCCACGGGGAGATCCTGCTAGTGCTGAGATTCTTCTACCATCACCAGATATACAAGACTCTGCACTCATTGACCTGTGATTGTCCTGTGTCATTGTATGTGCTTTGTGAGTCTGCCGAGAACTTATAATTTGGTATTGGACATGTGGGCTAATATAGGACTTATGACCTCAGACTGAACTGGGCTGGGATGTTTGTTCAATGTTCAATTGCTCTTGTATATAAACTCTTTCTTATATGCATATATGTGCTTATGAATTTGTTTCTCTAGTCTACCCGTATTAGCACAGAACCATAAGGTGTTTCAAACTGCCAACCTTTCCAGTTAGCAGTCTAGAATTTTTATGCAGGTGTGGGAAAATTTCACTGGGAAGTACATGGTAGATACCAAATGAGTTGCCACAACCTTGAGGCTTTTGGAAAAAAATGAAGATACTGAATCTTGGTGCCAGGAAAGCTTTAGGGAAATATGGACATTTGAAATACAGAGGATTTCAAGCATAGAACATAAAAATTACCATTCAAGGTGGACATGGAGGTGTAAAAGCTCAGATGTGCTTAGTTATCCTTAAGGACCCAGGATGCAGGGTTTAGGATGTGTGTAGAAGTTTCAGGCAGACGTAGACCTTACAAGTTTTGAGACCAATAGCCAATCATCTCAAACTATGGCACAGGGACATAACACATAAATTGGACCCACAGAATACCTAATTGGTCAATGGCAGAATAAAAGCTATCAGAGACTTTATCTAGAATTTATACTGGATAAAATTGGGTGGAATAAGAGCTGAACCCTGGTTGTGCAGTGGTTGTGTGCGGGACTGCTGCTCACAGGGTTGACAGTTCAACTCCAGCAGCAGCTGTCCAGGAGCAAAACTGGACTTCTTACTCCCACCAGGGCAGTGATGCCTCAAAAAGAAATTGGGTGGGATAAGTAGAAGCCAAGTTCAGGTTGTAGATGTGGCCACATTTAAGACATTTTCAGTCAGACTTTTTCAGTCTTTCTTTCATATTTTTTGCCCAAGTCACCATCTTAAGGTCTGCATACATCTACTCTCTCTCTTCATCCATCATGAGTGCAGCAAAAATCCATTGTCCTTCAGATTAAGTACTTCAGGATCATCTTCTACTCTTTTCAATGCTGTGGTACCCACATCCATCCAATTTCCATTTACATTGACAATCTCACTCATTCATTTCTTCTTAATAGTGCACTTGGCATCATCCTAGGCACATCTGTCATCTGTGTGCTATCAACTCTCTCCATGTTGCCCACCCCTCATCTGGACCTGGGTCATTTCTCATGTGTATGACTTCAGCCTACTCTGTTTGGGTCTATATTTATCAGAGGACACTGAAATCCTACCTAAAGTAAAAAGAATGCAGGCAGGGCTTGAAAAATCATCTAGCCCAATGTACTCAATTCATTAAAGAGGAAGTTGAGTCTCTGATAGGCAAAGCTATGCAAGAAGTTAGATGCAGTTAAATCTGGGCTTTCCAATCTGCTGGGAGAGGCTGAAACACTGAGCTATGTCTCTTGTTCCATGGGGTTATTGTGCATCCCTACTATAGATTGAACTGTTTTCTTGTCAAATTATTCCATGGTGTTTGTAAATATTTTCTTGTTTGGAAATGAGATCTTTGATGAACTCATACTTGAGTAGACTGGATCCCAGTCTTATATGAGAGATTTCATTATAAAAGAGGAGTCTCAGAGTAAAGCCAATCACGTGATGATGGAGTCAGAATTCGGACCTTTAAGCCAAGGAGCACCAAGGACCATTGTCCATCGCTAGAAGCTAGAGGGAGTGATGGAAGAGATTTCCTTCCATCAGAAGGAATCGACATTCTGATCTTATGATCTCACACTTCTAGCCGTTATAGCTATGGCTTAATACATGTGTCATTTACATTGTGATATTTTGTTATGGCAGACCTATGAAACTAATGAAATGACAACCTGATTAACCAAACGAAGAATAAACACAGGACCCATCCAGGTTGCCCTTCCCGTAAGTAAAATGTTCCCATGGCCACACTGCCTTAAGTAAGGTTTCTCCAGCCCAGCTCTGTTTTGGAATCTTGGATGCTTTTTAAACTACAGAAGTCTAGATATCAGTTCAAAAGCATTAAATCTGAAGAGTACATATTTATTTACATATTACCTCCTTACAGAGACCTTTCTTATCTCTTCCACTGCAAGAATACATCCATCGTTTTCTATCCTATGCCTTTGATTTACAGTCTTAATAGTATTTATCATGATGTTACAGATGAAAATATTTGTTTACTTATTTTTGCCTATCTTTTCACTGAATAATATGAAATTCATGGAAGCATCTCCTAAGTACCCAGAGTAATGTCTGATCACATTAACAAAAAAAGCCAAACCAATGATTCTCAAATTGACTGACTCATGGCGACATTGGGCTCCAGAATTTTCAGTGGCAACATTTTGGGAATTGGGTTACTAAGCCTTTTTTTCTGAAATAGCCTGGTGGATGTAAACCTTTACATTTAAGTTAGCAGCCAAGGGTATGGCCATTTGGGCCAACAGGGACTCCAAACAACTGAATCTGTTTTGTAGGTCCCCCTTGATTTGGCCATGAACTCACTTATTTTCCTCCCTTGAACTCCTCCCGTTCTGAAAGTCAGTTTACCCCTCTGTCACGCACTGAAAGTTGTTCAAGTGCACAGTGCTACCTTTTTCATGTGGCCACATCACTACACCTTTACACCTGTTGCTTCCTATGGCAGCACTCTTCTCCCCCTCCCAGAGAGGTGAGAGCAGGATTGCTACTTCACAATGCACATTAAAGTCAAAGTGACTTTTGCCCAGCAGAGTGACTCTCTGGCATTTTAATGGTTATTGAGTCTACCAAGAGGTACTAAATTGGAAAATCCTGGAGCCCATTCCCTTTCAAATCCCCCACGCCTCATACTGTACTTTTATAGTCAGTGAGTCATTCAAATGGTTAAAGCACTCCACTGCCAAACAAAATGATGGGAGCTTGAGTTCACTCTGAGGTGCCTGGGAAGTAAGGCATGGTGATCTCCTTCTGAATTATATCAGTCCATGACACACAGAGTTTTCCCGAGTTAGATCCACTTGATGGTAGCTGCTTTTTTTTTTTTTTTGGTGTGTTTGTTATTTGTTTGTGTGTGTGAATACTGTATTTGGCAATACTGGATCCTGGATAAATGATTTTGAATAGATGGGTGAAAGCAAAATTTGCAGAAAGGACAGTAAAAGAGAAAGGAGGAGAGGAGGAAGGAGGAGAAGAAAGGAAAGAGGGGGAGAGAAGGAAAGATAAAGACATGGCTTTCTTCCGTAGTCTTTGCCACTGTTGCTTTGATAAACCCACCCACTCTGTGTTCTATGACTAAGAAGACAGCCTGGGGGCAGGATCTGTGCAGCGTCTCCTTCTGAAGACTGGCCCTACTTACTCTTTGCTTCCACAGAGTCTTCTTAAAGATGCTGCTGAGAAGCACAGATCATCTTCCTGATCCAACTTGAAGAGATGTTTTTAAAACCTGTACTCAAGGATTTCTGCACCATGGACTCAGTTACATGGCAAAGGCACCAGAGAAATGGCTCTTGAAGACCGAAAATTAACTGACTTCAAATGCTCTGATAAATCCTCTGTTCCACACCCCTCACCCAAGGCATACCCAAGATTGTCATGCACGCCACGGAGCATCTTAAATGAAATGTTTATGACCTTCTTACAATATACCCAGGTGAGAGGCTCACGGAAGAAAAGTCTCCCCAGATAGTGAAGCATTGGAAATTGTTTTTTTTTCCTCTGAATTGAAACATTACCTCCCCCAGTAAATAAGAATTATCACTCCAGTCAAGGATGCATCCCCAGGGAGAGGAGAAACTGCTGGTGAGAACTAGCATGCACTCTCAGGGTATTTTGCATACTGCTCCTTCTGATGATATCCCTCTAAAATATAGCTCTATTAGGAATGCACTTCATTAGTTAAAAGCATGACATTTCTCTGTACCAATGAAATAGAGTTAGGTTCCAATCAGACCAGCCTGACATAAATATCCAATTTTAACTGATAGAATTTCTATCCTTCCACTAGTGATAAAAAATGGTTTCTGATTAAAAGAGAAATTACAACTGATTTCTAGAAGAACAGATGGAAGGAGAAGGAACATAAAATCAAGATGTATTACACTGGAGAGCAAAGCTCTGTGAACTTCACGCTTTTTCTTAAGTACATCAGGCAGGGTGAAGGGGACGACTTTCTGTGAAACAATTACAATGGGTAAAATCACGGCATCAATAGGGTGCCTGAACTTGCCCTGAGTCATTCTACAAACTTTTGGTGGAGAAAGGATTTGAACCCAGAGCTGCTGAGGCATAATTCTGCTGCTCACTTTAGGAATACTCACACTATGAGGAAGTATTATTGCACAAATAAACAAAGGAAAACCTGGCTGCAAAGAACTGAATTTTACGACGCGCCATCTCTCTGCAACCTAGTAGACTATTGTATGGCAGAAAGGGAGGGTGTGTGTGGAGACATCAGTAGTTCTTGGTGGCATAATTGCTAAGAACTCAGCTATTCATGGAAAAGCCAGTGGTTTGAACCCAACATTGGCTACAGGGGAGTACCAGGAGGCAGTTGGCACTTAGAAAAATTTAGTGTTAGAAACTCGCGGAGGGAAGTTCTACTCTGTCCTACAGGGTCGCTGTTAGTCAGAAGGAAATAACTGGCTGTGAAAGTCTGGTTTACAGCAGCGGTTCTCAACCTGTAGATCGCGACCTCTTTCACAGGGATCACCCAATTCATAACATTAGCAAAATTACAGTGATGAAGTAGCAATGAAATAATTTTATGATTGGGGGTCACCGCAACATGAGGAACTGAATGAAAGGGTGGTGGCATTAGGAAGGTTGAGAACCACTGGTTTTGAGTGACCATCCTAGATCATGCTTCTCTCTAGATTAGACTGTGCAATATGACTGCAGATATAGATTATTTTTCAATGCTTTTTTCTTTTTTAACTTAAAGAGGAAGTATAAAAGTTGCTATATCCAACTATAGCTAAACTTTTTTAATTTTTTAAAAATTTTCTTCAGGCAACCAAAAAACAAACAAAATCTTGAGCCATTTCAACCTTTACTGATCCTACTCAAGGTTGCAGAGTCTTTGTAAATGTTTTCTGGAAGCAGACTCTCATGCAGTGGCTGGTGAATTGGAACCACAGGCTTCACCACCAGATTTCTTAATATAGGACCAATTAAATTCCAGATTTGAGAACTCAGTCAAAACTTAATTTCAAGCTGTCCTTGAAAAAAAATATGAACAAAGATAATTAATAGTGTAAATAAATGTATATCTAACTGACTTACATGGAACTGACTATTTTATTTTACTTTTTTTAATCATTATTTTGGGAGCTTGTACAACTCTTATCACAATCCATACATCCATCTAGTGCGTCAAGCACATTTGTACATCTGTTGCCCTATCATTCTCAAAACATTTGCTTTCTCCTTGTGTCCTTTACATCAGCTCCTCATTTTTCCCTTCCCTCACCACTCCCCCTTCCTCATGAAACATTGATAATTTATAAATTATTATTATTTTGTCATGTCTTACATTGTCTGAAGTCTCCCTTCGACCACTTTTCTGCTGCCCGTCTCCCAGAAAGGAAGCCTCATGTATATTCTTGCAATCAATTCCCCCCTTCCACACCACCTTCCCTCCACCCTCAGTATCACCACTCTCACCACTGGTCATGAGAGACCATTTGTCCGGGATTCTCTGTGCTTCCAGTTCCCATCTGTACCATTGTACATCTTCTGCTCTAGTCGGATTTGTAAGGTAGAACTTGGGATCGTTATAGTGGTGGGGGTGCAGGGGGAGGAGGCATTTAAGAAGAGAGGAAAGTTGTAAGTTTCATCATTGCTACACCGCACCCTGCCTGACTTTCCACAACCCTTCTGTAACAGGATGTCCAGTTGCCCACAGATGGGGTTTGGTTTCCCAGTCTGCACTCCCCCTCATACACAATGACATGTTTTTTTGTTCTTTGATGTCTGATACCTGACCCTCTCAAAGTCTCGTGATCACACAGGCTTGCGTACTTCTTCCATGTGGGTTTTTTTGCTTCTGCTAGATGGCTGCTTGTTTACTTTCAAGCCTTTAAGACCCCTGATGCTATATCTTTTGATAGCTGAACATCATCAGCTTTCTCCACCACAGTTGTCTTCAGCAATCGCATTGGGAAAGTGAGCATACAATGACATGATTTTATTGTTGCTGTTGTTTTTCAATGATATGATGTTTTTGTTCTTTGGGAACTGCCTATATTAAGGTACAGAGGGTGATTTGCTATGAAAGCTGCTCACTGGTAATAGGAACCACTGGCAATAGGAACCACCATGCAGCATCTTTCTATCTAGTCAGGGAGATGCTCACACTTTTCACGTGGTTCATTGTCTATTGTTGTCCTACCATAAACCTCTAAGATGATCTTATGGTATAAATTAGGCAACTCAGGTAGAAAGTGATCGACTGACTCAATCCAAGTTTGAGCACCCCTGGATGGTCCAAAAGCCAAGGGCAACAAGTCCTTTCTGACTCATAGTGACACTATAGGCCAGAGTAGGACTGCCCTGTGGGTTTCCTTAGATGCAGCTCTTTATGAGAATAAAACACCTCACCTTTTTCCTATGGTATAGATGATGATTTTGAACAGATGGATCAAATGATTAATTTGCTTATCGAGCACAGCTGTTAATCCAAGTTTAAAGGTTTAAAGTGCACCCAGTGGTGCCTCAGAAAAACAGCCTAGTAACCTCTACTTGAAAAATTAGCCATTGAAAACTCTGAAGACAGTTCTACTCTGAGTCAACATGAATCCAGAGCAATTCCATGGCTGGCTTCCTCTCTCACTTTCTATTTTATGTTTCATGGCAAAAAATAGTTAATATCAAGACCCAGATCTGGTGTAACTTTTCTTCTTCATTCTGTCTTACAATAGTTCCTGCTCTTTTGATCCCCGAACAGTCTTGGATTGTAAGAATCTATTGATATTTTGGATTGTCTCATGGAGAAAAAGAATATCCTCAAAATTCTCCATTTGAATTCAAGAGTAATTGACATGGATGAACTGTTGCCCAACAAACACCTTATTAATCCCTTGATTTTTGCCCATAAAAAAGCAGATCATTTCTCTGAAACCATTTGTTGGCAATATGTTTTCTCTTTTAAGATAATTTTTGTTTTAAAAATCAATATAACATTTTTACTTACAAATAAATTAATTCTGACTTGTCCTTATGTCCTTTTCCTCAAAATCAGACTCACTGCCATTGATTTAATTCTGACTCCTCCTGATCCTGTAGGACAGAGTTGAACTGTCCTGGTGGGTTTTGAAGACTATAATTGCTTACAGGCACAGAAATCCCATCTTTCTCCCATAGAGCAGCTGGTGGTTTTGAACTACCATCCTTTGAAATCATAACCCAAAGTGTAGCCAGTACACCACCAAAAATAGAAGGTAACTTCTATTATCTTTAAAGGATAAAATATCCTTAACTCTTGATGGCACTATTATGAGTTAGAATTGCCTTGATGGCAGTATGTTTGGGGTTTTAAACTCTTGATTGATAATACACTCAACTATTTAATGGTGTTAGAAGTCCTGGTTATCCCTTAGACAAGTCTAATGCAATGCTTGCCTACAGCCTGGCCAGGAGCCTAACAGCACCTTGTTGTAGCCTAAACCAAAGCCTGCAAATTACATGCAAAGACAGTGTTGTGAGGAGTTGTATAGGAGTCTAGGATCAAAGGAAAGAAAAAAATAAATCAGTCATCTTGATCCTGTAGTACTTAAGATTCCAATATTTTGTACCTCATGGGTTTATGGGATTCATTTTTTTTAATTTATCTTGATTACTGGAATGTTTGACATCTCTACCATTTTGCACTGAACTAATAGCTTTATTTGCCTTGCCTTCGTCCAAACTCTGACTTATTGGCAGGTTGTGACCCTAACATATTTCTTTAAATGGGATGGTTTGCATAACAATGGGTATTTCCTGAAGAAAATGGAATAATGGGAAACATTAAATTTGGGTTTGTCTGTGGCAAAAAGTGGCATCTCGTTAGGGGGTGAAGAGGGTGTGGCATAAGTGGCTCCCAGTTCTCCACAGTCCCTCCTACTTCTGGGTCAGTGCAGGCCCCATGCTCTGCAGACAATGGAGTTTGCATTCTGGGTCTACAACAGAATGACAGTGGGTACATTTCTTACATAAATTTCACAAACCCTTCCTGTCACAGATTGCAGCATTTCTTCTATGTCCTGTCCTTATATCACAAGACAAGATCATGACCTGAAAGACCCAGAAAGAAACACTATTCAGGAATAGGGAAGCCTAATAGTGGGCATTTCATGTTTTGCATGCATAGCAAATATATATATATATACACACACACACACACACACACATATATAGCATATCAGAGATGTAGGATAACAAGTACTTGTATCATTGTTAAGATTTTTTTGAGTTCCTTTGTGTTCAATTCTCTAAGGAGTGCTGTCACCAAATATCATAGGGCATACATTAATATCCCCAGTATCAAGTTCTAAGATGTACAAACTGAGCTTCAGAAAGATTAAGACACTTGCTTAAGGACTAAGTAGAAGAACCTGAACTCTAACCCAGAGAGAGCATGGCAACCAGGTCCTGCATTCTGCCCCCTCTGTATCTCCATAGCCTGCTATTGTCTTTCATGATCTACTTGTGGCTTCCTAAATTCACTAATTGCTCTTTGCTATCAACGACATTGCCATTTTAGCAGCATGTGCAATTTGAGTTAAGTGCACACAACAGCCACCTATTGTGTTCAATTTGCCTTAAGAACTTATGAGCCTTGTTTGTGTGCTTTTAAAAGACAAGCATACTATATGTGGTGGTTATGTGCGTATGTTAATTTCATGACTGAGATGTAGGGTGGAATCTAGCCTGTTAATCTGGAGATAGCCATTGAGTAGCAAATAAGGCCTCTGTGTGGGCATGGCTTTCTCCTGATACATCTGGGAAATCTTGTGATATTTCCCTCATGAAGATGAGAAGTTAGTCTCAAAGATGATGAATCATGGACAAGACAAGATGGCAGCATCTGAGGAGCCAAAGAAGCCACACGGCTTTGCCCTGATGGAGGCAGACCCCTGAAGCTGGAGAGGCCACGTGGAGACCTCTGCCAGCAATGAGCTACTTCTGCCACCACTGGATGCAGTTGATGAACCCTGAGTCCTGGAAGCAAAGAGCCATGAGGAGACCCTTGCCAGCGCTGGGATTCTGCATCCACTGACCTGTGACTTCGTGATTCAGAAGGAGACATTATAGACTGGAGTCGAGCATAAGGGTTAGTATCAGACTTGTGGCTTTGAACTGGACTGGGTTGGGATACTTTCTCAGTGTTCCATTCCTTTTGTATATAAACTGTTTCCTTATATCCATATGCATGTCTATAAAATTTGTTCCTCTAGTCTACCTGGACTAACACACTATATATAAGTAGTAGACACCAGATTAATTTTGCAAAGGTTAATCATGCTACACCCGTGTTTTTTATGCCTCTCTAGTCACAACAAACCACAGCATTTGACATTTTGTTGCTCCCCTTTGTACTGTGTGACCGAAGAGATTATTCATAAATGCCTTTTTATTATCTAGTCCTGCTGTAGATGGCCACAGGGTCCTGGCTGGCCTGGGTACTTTCTTCTGGGTGCAGTGCTAGCAGGGCCTTGTGGATTTGCTAATGAGCTAAATCCTGTTAGTGCCACACCCCCCGGACTGTCAGAGATCTTTTAAATACATCATTGCTCTCTGAGACTCAGCTGGGTTCAGTTTGAGAGAGATTAACTTCATGTTCCAATTAGTGTTGAGCCACGCTCTTAGAAATGGGGTTGCTGCTGTAGCCCCAAACCCAGACCTCCTGCCTGATGAGGCTCTGGTCAGGTGACACCAAGCCCAAACTGACCAAAGGATGGACTCCAAAAAGGACTCTGTTTTAGTTGTTTAGTGTGTTGCCTAGGAGGTCACCAGCTTCTTCGCAAGCACATCACTGGGGAGGCAGACATGCTGTTTGGTTCCCCAGGTGGACAAGCAACAGAGCTGGAAAAAATGTATTGACTACTAGCTAGAATGATGGGAGCGTAAAAGCAAGGGAGAGGATGGTTTAAAATAAACTTGAAATGGGGTATTTCTAATGCTTTGACAAGATTCCTCCATTTAAAACCCTAGGTGCAAAAGTACCTTTTCATTCTGTTTTGTATTGTGTGAGCTGATAACGGCAATAGCTAAGAGTGTTTGGGTATTTACGGAGTCAGCCATTCTTACAATGGCTTTGTGGACGTGCATTCACTTAATTCCCACAGGGAGAGAGACAGTACTCTACATCATCCAAACAGAATCCCTGACACTCGGTCTCAGTCCCACTTCGCTCTGCTCTCTTCTCACATCTCGTCCTTCTGAGGCGAATGAACACTTTAAACTATGCACCTCACTTTTTTAGGTCGTTTTGTTAAGAGAGGGAGTGAAGAGCTCATATAAAGTGAAAGTCTAATCCAAAAGAGGCATGGAGACAGATCAGGCATGCAGACAGAACCATCAAAATTTCCCACATCCAAAGAAGCAAGAAGAAGGAAAAATAATGTGCTTTTCTTGAGTGTCATTTCTGATAGAAAGATATGTGAGGGAAAAAACACATTGAGTCTAGGGAGTAAGAAAAGAATAGAAACATGCATCTTCCTTTTATTTGTGATTGCAAATAATTCATAAAAACATAATCTAAAACATTCGATATTAAAGTAAAAATCCCTGCTTAGATTGAAATGATCTCACCATAGCTCTGTTATTAAGACAAGCAAACGGACCCATCGAAAGAGAACTCCAGAGGTATCCCTGAATAGAAATCAATGTGCACACTCTAACCACAAACCCATCTAAAAATCAATGAGATGTAAAAAAAAAAGAACTGTTTTACAAGAGAATATATTCTATGTAAGTCATGAACATCTATGTAGTTATATTTGGAGGTTTGACAAATTTTATAACAACTCATACTGAAGGATCCAGTATCATAATCCTTATTTGTTTTAACAGAAGGCAAAGATAGGAAAGGATTTTAGATGTAAACATGCTTCCTGAAGCAAAAATTGCACACACACACACACACACACACACATACACAATGGCCTTTAAAATGTCCTTCCTATCTAAAGTCAACTGAAGGCAAGACTTGCTAGGGGAAAGGGTTTGATTAGACATGCAAAGTGTCTATCAATGTGCTTTTTCAAGAGCGCAATTGTAGTCCTTGTCCTTAATGTCTGCAGGGGAGAGAGGTTGATGCTGGAACCTATAGCTGAGCAAACAAAGGATCCACCTGAAACAATCACTCGAGGAGACCTCATGGCTGTGTGTCTGCATGTGCCGTGGTGTGTGTGGAGCAGGTAGTGATGTGGCAGGATAAAGGATGCAGACGCCAACAGAAAAATCCCAATTGTGATGGTTCCACAGTTTCCTTCCCTTCATCCTCTTCCAGCAATAGCTTAGTTTCATGTAAAGCCCGCCTGCTTGTCTCCTGTATTTCTTACATGAAACTTGGTCAACATCTCAGTCCTAAGAAAATTTTTTTCTTTTGTTGAAGCAGCTTCAAAAGGATTCATCCCCTAAAGAGTTAAAATGTTTTCTATTTTTTAAAAAATGGTTTAAACAGAGTGAGTTTATTGAAACAGATAGACTTCTTTGGAAAAGAAGTCTAAAGAATCCTTAGTCTAAATGGCCTACAATGTCTTCTATGGATTGGGAATCCCCTCCTCCATCTTGAACCTTGACTACGCCACTGTCCCACCCTTATTGCCAATCTCGAGTGCCTGGCCACCACCAGCCTACCTCGGAGCAGAGAACCTGGGAGCATTCCAGGGGAAGAACTGCTTCTTACTTGGTCTTGAATGTGCTATAGTCACAGGGACGCAACAAGATAAATGGAAATCTTTATGAAATAAAAATAATCCAAATGGAAAGGTGTGTTGTCTCAACATGTCCTCCATAGATTGTGAAAGTGGCTGCCGCTCGCCGCCGCCGCCGCCGCTCGCCGCAGCCGCTCGTCGCCAGCTTGTGGCGCCTCCGTGTCCTCGCGCCCTCCTCCTCGCCGCCCAGCTGCGCCATGGAAGGGTACTACAAGCCCGACCGGCAGGAGCTGCAGGCCCTGAAGGGCACAGCCAACCGCCTGCGCATCAGCTCCATCCAGGCCACCACGGCGGCGGGCTCGGGCCACCCCACGTCCTGCTGCAGCGCCGCAGAGATCATGGCGGTGCTGTTCTTCCACACCACGCGCTACAAGGCCCAGGACCCCCGCAACCCCCACAACGACCGCTTCGTGCTCTCCAAGGGCCACGAGGCTCCCATCCTGTATGCCGTCTGGGCCGAAGCCAGCTTCCTGCCCGAGGCGCAGCTACTGAACCTGCGGAAGATCAGCTCTGACCTGGATGGGCACCCCATCCCCAAACAAGCTTTCACTGGCTCCCTGGGCCAGGGCCTTGGGGCCGCCTGCGGGGTGGCCTTCACTGGGAAGTACTTCGACAAAGCCAGCTACCGCGTCTACTGCATGCTGGGTGACGGGGAGCTGTCCGAGGGCTCTGTGTGGGAGGCCATGGCCTTCGCCAGCATCTACAAGCTGGACAACCTCATGGCTATTCTCGACATCAACCTCCTGGGCCAGAGCGACCCGGCGCCCCTGCAGCAGCAGGTGGAGGTCTACCAGAAGTGCTGCGAGGCCTTCGGCTGGCACGCCATCATCGTGGACGGCCACAGTGTGGAAGAGCTCTGCAAGGCCTTCTGCCAGGCCAAGCACCAGCCCACAGCCATCATCGCCAAGACTTTCAAGGGCCGGGGCATTGCAGGGGTGGAGGATAAGGAAACTTGGCATGAAAAGCCCCTCCCCAAAACATGGCGGAGCAGACTATCCAGGAGATCTACAACCTGATCCAGAGCAAGAAGAAGATCCTGGCCACTCCCCCTCAGGAGAACGCCCCCTCGGTGGACATCACCAACATCCGCATGCCCTCCCCGCCCAGCTACAAAGTTAGGGACAAGATAGCCACCCGCAAGGCCTATGGGCAAGCCCTGGCCAACCTGGGCCACGCCAGTGACCGCATCATCGCCCTGGACAGAGACACCAAGAACTCCACCTTCTAGGACCTCTTCAGAAAGCAGCATCCCGACTGCTTCATCGAGTACTACATTGCAGAGCAGAATTTGGTGAGCATCGCCGTGGGCTGCGCCACATGCAACCGGACAGTGCCCTTCTGCAGCACGTTTGCCGCCTTCTTCACCCAGCCTTCGCCCAGATCTGCATGGCGGCCATCACCGAGAGCAACATCAATCTGTGTGGGACCCACTTCAGCATGTCCATTGGGGAAGACGGGCCCTCTCAGATGACCCTGGAAGACCTGGGCATGTTCTGGTCAGTCCCCATGTTGACGGTCTTCTACCTAAGTGATGGCATTGCTACCGAGAAGGCGGCAGAGTTGGCAGCCAAAACCAAGGGCATCTGCTTCCTCCGTACCAGCCGTCCGGAAAACGTCATCATCTACAACAACGACGAGGACTTATAGGTCGGATAAGGCAAGGTGGTTCTGAAGAGCAAGGCTGACCAGGTGACTGTAATTGGAGCCAGGGTGACCCTGCATGAGGCTCTGGCTGCTGCCGAGCTGCTGAAGAAAGAGAAGATCAACATCTGGGTGCTGGACCCCTTCACCATCAAGCCCCTGGAAGTGAAGCTCATCCTGGACAATGTCCGGGCCACCAAGGGCAGGATGGTCACAGTGGAGGACCATTACCACGAAGGCGGCCTAGGTGAGGCGGTGAGCACTGCCCTGGTGGGTGAGCCTGGTGTCACTATCACCTGCCTAACTGTCAACAAGGTCCCCAGTAGCGGGAAGCCAACGGAGCTGCTGAAGATGTTGGGCATCGACAAGGACGCCAT
The DNA here is from genome assembly GCA_004026705.1 of Nesogale talazaci. Taxonomy (NCBI): domain Eukaryota; kingdom Metazoa; phylum Chordata; class Mammalia; order Afrosoricida; family Tenrecidae; genus Nesogale; species Nesogale talazaci. Next base: position 32,582 of record PVJH01015583.1, on the reverse strand, counting down.
CGCACAAACTGTGAGGGACCTTGTCGCCAAGGTCTAGATGGCGGGGCACGGACTCTGCACATGGCAGAGGGGAGGAGGGCCACATTAAATATACGTTTTGAGAAAAGGTAAAAAAAACCTTGTGAAAGTGGTATTTCTGTCTCTCTCTCCTTTTCCTGAAGAACTCTACACTCTTTGATTTGTGACCTGGTAGAACAGCGATTTTGGCATCTTCAAGGGACCGACACGCATTCCCCTGAAGTGTTCTCCAAGGTTAGGGAACAAAAAGATATCTGAAGAGGCAAGATCAAAGGTATGGGGTTCATGGGGTATGGTTTTCAAATGAAATGCTCATAGATCATCCTGGACCACCTTAAAAGAATGAGCAGCTTCCTTGTCATGTTGGTATGTGCTGGGGTTCATGAAAGGGTGGGTCAATGCGGGGGAGGGGGGATGTGTGGAAGACCCTCTGTAGGCAATGTGCAAAGTCTTCAACAAGTTTCAATTTTCTTAAAACTTCTTTAAAAAAAAACCCCATGGTTGTCATGGTTTTTTTTTTTTAATTTATCAAGATGACCTCTTTGGGACCCCAAAGGCCAGCCTCCCCAACCCTCTGAGCAGACCTTGCTGCCTTGAATATAACTGGCCAGCAGAGCCTAGTCTTTTCCTGGCAGGCATGCCAGAGAGAGAAAGACAGGTGTGTTACTGAGAGAACTTGTCTGTAGCTTGCTGAGCTGAGGCAGAGCTTGGGAACCTGCTGCTGAAAGTTTAGTGAAAGGGTCTGGGGATCAGCTACTAAGTAAGAGTTAGATCCCATGAGTGTGCAAGATCCGAACCAGCCAGAGGGTGGGAGACCAGGGAGTAAGATTGCATAGGGCTGGATAAAGGCAGGGAAAGCCCAGCTTGGATGTCAAACAAAACAGATGATAAAAGGAAGTTAAAGCTAACCCTCCCCCTGGCAGGAATCAGGAAGAAAAGAGAAAGAGAGATAGAGAGAGAGAGAAACAACCTGGCAATTAAGGGCAAGTTCTTTAGTTTTATATAGGGGTAAAGCCAGAAACTTTCACTGAGAAAAACAAACAAACAAAAAACAAACAAACCAGCTGTCATCAACTGAATTCAGAATCCTGGCAGCATCATGTGTCAGAATAGAGCTGTGCCCCATAGAGTTTCTGATCACCAACCTTATCTTTCAAGATGTCTCTGAGTGGTCTCAAACTTCCAGACTTTCGGTGGGCCTCCCACCCTCTTAACTGCTTAGAACAGCAAGAAGGAAAGAGCCTCTCTCAATGCATGAAAGAAGACACAAGGCCCCGGGTCCTCACAAACCTGCCAAGATAAACCTTGTCTCTAATTGACACTATTGCTCACTGGGGATTCTGCGGAAATGACCAAATTCATTTTGCTTGGTTTTGCATGGCAGTAATGACATTAAAAATTCTACTCATTAAACGGCTATCATTATCTGATTCATTTTTTGACATGTACTTATGTTTTGTAATAGTTTGAAAGAAATAGCAGTGAAGTTAATGCCTCATTACTTAGAACCGCTAAGGTTAGGTCCTCCAACCTAAATTGAGTTTAAAATGATACATTTACAGCTATTTCACATATCAGAATAACTCCTATTTATAATTATTTGTGCACTAAGAGATTTGCATACATATAGTGTGCATCTACGATCCAAATCTGTCCCTTCTGTGAGGTCAGCAAATGCCTTACAGTTGTGGAACCATAGTACAGAAAGGATGAGGCTGAGTCATCAAAAAGCATTACTGCAAAGTCATAGGCATTTTTAGTAAGCAGCAATATAAAAATAGGAAGCTATTGCATCTCGGCATGTGCTCCATCTAGGTCTATACACTTCTGAAGGTGATATTTCTGTCTGTATTTTGCCTGAATAATTCTGTGGTCTTTAATTAAAACTACCTCCAAACCACAGTCTTGTCACCCCACCCCCCCCTCAAGGACTCAAACCATGTTCCTCTTTCATGTTAAGTTAGGGAAACAAAATGAAGTTGGAAGGGGCAAGATCAGGACTGTAGGGGGGGATGGAGTAATGTTTCCCAAGGTAATTCTCATAGGATAGCCCTTGCATCTCTCAAAGAATAAGCAGGTATATTGTCATTAAGAGGGAAAAAATCGTGATAAAAATTTCTTGACGTTTTTCTCATCTATGCAGTTTTCAATTTTATTAAAAACTTCTTTTTTACAACCCCCTCATATTGTCTTGTGCCATTTGAAAGACTCAATTGCCCCCGTGGAATTTCAAAAAACAATAGCCATGACCTTCTGAAAGCCAACAAACAAACAATGCTGAAGATGGTTGCAGCAGTACATTGACAGGAAGCTGCCAGAGGGTCATGCTGGATACCAAAGAGGATTTGGAACAAGAAATAGCATGCTGATGTTAAATGGATTTGGGCTGAAAGCAGAGAATGCCAGAATGATGTTTACTTGGTTTTTTTATTGGCTATGCAATGGCATTCAACTTTAAGGATCATAACAAATTATGGATAGCCTTGAGAAGAATGAGAATTCCATAACACTTTATTGTGCTCACAGGGAAACTAGCTGTACATGGGTCAAGAAGCAGTTGTACTAACAAAAACCAGAGGGAAAATGTGTGTTTTGGGTTTATATCCTCTCACTATACTTATTCAATTTGTATGCTGAGCAAATAATCAGAGAATTGAATAATATGAAGAAGAATGAGGCATCGGGATTAAAGTAAGCTACCTCTGAAATGCAAACGACACAATCTTGTTTGCTAAAAGTGAGGAAGACTTGAAGGACTTACTGATGAAGATCAAGGATTACAATCTTCATTATGGATTACATCTCCATGTAAAGAAAACAAAAGGTCTCACAACCGGATCAAAAGGTAGCTTCATGATCAATGGAGAGAAGGTAGAAGTTGTCAATGATTCTATCTTGCTTGGCTCCACAATCACTGCTTTTGGAGGCAGCAATCAAGAGATGAAACAACATATTACATGAAGTAAGTCTAACCCTTTCATGCAATTCCTCATGTTGGGGTGACCCCCAACCATAAAATTACTTTTGCTACAACTTCATAACTATCATTTTACTACTATTGTGAATCATAATCTAAATATCTGATATGCAGGATGTATTTTCATTATTACAAATTGAACATAATTAAAGTATAGTGATTAATCACAAAGGCAATATGTAATTATATATTATGAAATACTTATTTCAATGACAAGTCAATGAAACTTTGTCTTGAAGCTTGGTGTACCATAGGTAACAATCTTCACGCTGGGTACTTGTATGTAGGTGTATCTGCATATGGCCAGACCTGCCTGGAGATGGACAGAGGAGCGGTGTCTTGTTTACTAACACCATCGGAGATGTGTTTTCTGATGGTCTTTGGTGACCCCTTTGTAAAGCTCCTTTAACCCCAATGGGGTCAGACAGCTTAAGGATTGCTGTTTCAGAGGATTCGCATATTGAAAAGCGTGATATTACTTTGAAGACCAAGATGTTCCTGATCCCATTGATGTTTTTTTCAATGACCTTCTATGTATGTGAAAGTTGAACATTGAATAAAGAAGACTGAAAAAGAAGCAACATATTTGAGTTGTAGTACCATGGACCCCTAAAAGAACCAGTGAATCTATCTTAGCGGAAGTACAACCAGAATGCTCCTAAGGTGCAAGGGAAGTATGTTAGTCCTGGTAGACCAGAGACATAAATCCATGGACACTCATATGTGTGTAAGAAAGAGATTTATATATGAGAGGAAATAAACACTTGGAAAGCATCCCAGGCCAGTCCACCAGATCAAGTCCATAAGTCCAATATTAGCCTATATGTCCAAAAGCATTCCATAAAACCCTCTTCAGACTCACAAAACCCATCCAATGATGCTGAATGCAGGAAAATCACAGGCCAGTGGGTGCAAAGTCTGTGGTGGTAGAAGCATCTCATTGTTGACAGGGCTTCTCGAGGTCCAGGTTTCTGGCTGCAACAGGGTAGCTTCATGTGGCTTCTCCTCAGAGATGTTATGCAGGAAATAAACCTTGCCAGTAGACAGTCTTCAAGAAAGTGTTGTCAGTGGAAAGTCTCCAAAGAAGTGAACCGAGAGACAGTGTCTCTCACCTCCCAAAAGGAATGACCATATTTCCCAGGATGCTCAGAAGACCATGTTCACGCAGAGGTCCCTGGCTATCTCTAGATTGACAAGTTAGACTCCACCCTTATCCTCTTAATCCTCAAATTGACACCAGAGGAGGTAACTGCCAAAGCTAGGGAGCCTCTGTCTCACATAGTTTGGACATGTTATCGGAAGATAAGTCCCAGCAAAGGACATCATGTTTGGTAAAGTAGAGGAGCAGTGAAAAAGAAGAAAGCCTTTGACAAGATGGAATAAAAATGTGGCTGCAAAAATAGGCTCAAACATGGGCACGGTTTTGAGACTGGCGCCAGACTGGGTGGGGTTTCCTCCAGTTGTACACAGGATCACTATGAGTTGGAAGCAACTAAACAGCTCCCGACAACAGCAGCACAGGAGGCTTGCTGGCAGAGTGGGTTTCAGACTGGGCTGCTAGCTGCATAGTCAGCAATTCCAAAGCCCCACATGCAGCTTTCTCTTCCTGTGAAGATTTGCACTGCAGAACTCCATAGAGACAGCCCTAATCTGTCCTAAAGTGTCTCTTTGAGTTAGATCGGAGTGTGTGGTAGTTAATTTTCAGATGCATATACAGAAAGAAAGAAGTATAGACACATTCATATTTTTATTTAAATAAGGAAGCATGAAAATGATGGACACAATAGAGTTACTTATCTATAGCACTGTGGGAGAGAGCAAGATTTCTAATGATATACATTTAGATCATTTAAATTTATAAGTAAATTAATTATTCATAACAAAATAGATGTACATAGGGTACTATGGGTTGAAACTGTCTCCACTCTATGCAGCAACACAACCTTCTGAGCTGCTCTCTGCCTTTTTCTTATTGGGGGCTCATACAACTCATCACAATCCATACATCCACCCATTGTATGCCAGGCATATTTGCACATTTGTCCCCATCATCAATGGAGGGACTTCATACATGAACACACGGACTCATAAGGAAACACACATATGCACACATACATACTATCACCACTCATGCTTAGTTATCTAAATGTGAGATATTTGTATTAGAAAAAAAACATTTTTGGATGTTATTCCACATTTTCACGTCCCCCATTAAACCTCATGGTGATGTGAAATGTGCTGATGGATATGAACGCTCCATCCAGGAGCAAAGGGAAAAGCACCAGAAATCATAACACCAATGTCTCACCCATATTTCACAGTCATGTGAATACTAAAGTATGCCAAGGATGGAAAATGAGATTCTAACTCTTCAGTGAACTATAATAAGATATGAAATTTGCTCCCTTCTCTTTAATAACTGTGCACAGCTACAGTGCCTACCAGACTGGGTTGCTTCCCTTATCACAGGGCAGTGGTAGAAGAATAATTTCTAAATCTAAGGCTACCATTTTTTGTCACTTTTAAAAATTTCCATTGTTTCCTAAAACATCTCTCTGTATATAATTATGGCATTTATGCATCCCGTTTGGCCCAGTATGGGTTTTACTTTGTGCCTCTATCTGATATCTCATCTGAAAGAGGTTCTAACATTCTATCAAAAGGGTTTCTAGTACTTTATTGAATATCCTTGTATGTGACATAACTATAATTCATAGGAGAGCTTTTTCCCAGGGGACGTTTCATGATATTTTTTGGCCAAAAAGGAGAATAAGTAAATAATATACTTCAAAATAAAAAATATGAGATACTTCATGATGAGATTCATAAAAGATCAAACATATATATACATATATCTACATTTTTCCCCAAGTAGGATAAGGAGAAAGTCTTACTTTTGTTCTTAGACTTTTTTTTTGGGGGGGGGGCATCACTGTTCTCCGGTGGTGGGAGTAGGAGGCCCAATCCCACTGCTGGAATTGAACCTTCGTCCCAGTGGGTCGCAGTCCCGGGCACAACCACTACGCCACCGGGGCTCAGCCCGTTCTTAGACTTTTGAGCCCTTAAAATATCACCAAAGATAAAACTCTCACCCCAGTTGTCTCTAAGAGTGATTTCTTATGCCAAGAAATAGACTCCAACACCACAGTAAATTAGAAAGGCACATGGAAAAGTCTGATTTTCTTCTCACTTCTAAACCAATTTGACAATAAATTAATCCCATGTATGGCCCTTTGGTAAGTTATCTCCAAGTCAGAAGAGCGGGGGCTCACAAGTGTCTCAAAGCTGCAAGAGGTCCATGTTTAAAGGTCTCCTTCTTACTAATATGCTGTAGGTCTTGAAGTGACATTCCACATTACCCATTTCTGCCTGTGTCTCAAACTCCTCATATGTTAACATCTGGAGCAGAAACAGCAAAGTTAGATGCTTCTGGAGTGGGGAGAGGGAACCTTCAAGTTCAGACTAGAACACTTGTTAGTAGAGTGAGAGCCATAACATGAAATGAGGTTCTTTCAAACTGAGAACAGCTGTATGGTGGTCATATTAAATTGTCCTCTGGTTTTCCTTCTCCCCTTCAATTTCCTACTACATTTGTGAAATCCCTTCTCATATCCCTCAAGGTTTAGGTAGAATGTTTTTTCCTCCTAGAAGCCTCCTTTATTTTCTTTGCTTTGTTCTATAATATTTTAGCAGTCTCTCTAAGCTCCCATACTATTTACCTTAAATTATTCTTTGTCCCATGCCTGTCTACTTTCCACTAACAACAAATATCAAGTACCTGGAGAATAAGGGTTGTATCCTGTCCTGTTCATCTTTGAATCAATCAACTCAACTCCAAGGAACTCTGCTGTAACAATAAATACTTAATCTGATTAAATGGTTTCTGTTGCTCTTCTTTTCTATAACTCTTCTTTCATTTGTTAAGTGGAAGACATGTGTTCACAATTTTGGAACACTGTTGAGTCATTTTTGAAGATTTTATGTAGTTGAGGACACAATATATAAGCCAGTTTTTGATATGTACTATGGTAGTCATCCCTAAAATTTCTGTATAATGCCTTATAGTCTTCCAAGTTATTTATAAGGATTTAGAAGTAGAGTCATTCATTATTTGATAACACACACTTAAAATATTCCCATTACAATTATCTAACTCTTGGCAAGTGAAATGATACATTCGCTTGCATTCACTAACTGGGAAAAACTTACCTGCTCCTCATTTAACAGCACTGGGCGTCCTTTCTGCTGTGTTTCCCATTTACATTCATCCTTCTTTCCTGCCTTCTGAACTTTGTCTCTGGGTAAATGCTGCCCTTACAATCCTGTGCGTTTGTTCCAAGGAGTGTGTACCTCCTGGTGTTGTTGCTCACCTTTTACATGTGTCTATTGTTCAGCTAAATGTTGATCCCTGGATGACTCTGTAAATGGTGGGAGATCAAGGTGTCTCCCACTCCTTGTGCACTTAGAACCATTCTGCAGGCATTGCCTGGATATAAGGTGGGTGTTGCTGCTGCAATCATACAGTTGCGGGTTGTTGGCACAGTGCCTGCTGGTTATAATGCAGGAGCACTGTTTGGAGACTGTACCTGCTAGTCACTGGTAATATGGCATGCCTGCAGGGTGGTCATTAAGAGTGTACAGACATGTATTTACTAGTCATTGGACTGGAAACTGGTCTGGCTACTAGGCAGTGGTGCAGGATGTTTATTCTAGTTAATGTGTACACATGATAAGATCACATTGCTTGCTGAATGGGGGTGGTCCCATTTGTCACTATTAGTGGACAAGGTTCCTGCTAGTTCCTGGGTTGTGGGGAGCTCCACAGGGTCTTTAAGAACATGAAAGGGAAGCAAGCATTTGGTCATTTGCAAAGTTCTTAAAGTAAAATAAAACCTGTACCACTACTGTTGTTGCATTTTTAAAAAAAGAAAAACAAAACAAATTGAAATAAGGCCCATAGATCTGATCAGATGGTGAAAGAAGAAAAAAAATTTCTAGAAATATTACAGATGAAAAATAGAGGAATAGAGGGAAATAGGCTACAAGGGAGGTTGACAAGAGAAGATGAAAATAATCCAACAGTGATTCCACCCAGGAGGACCAGCTGGAATGAATCTGGGATGAGAAAGTGCAGCTGTAGTCCTAGGTATTTTCTCAATAGCTTAGTCTTTGCTAATGAAGAACTCATTGGGTGTGATTTTTTGCCAGCCAGAATGAACCAATCACTTTATGGTGGGGAAAGGTAATGGGCCATGACAGTAAAGAAACAACAAAGAGCAGCAAACAACTTTTCTAATTATTGCAGGAGGAAACTACACCTAGGCTAATAAAACAAAAATGATTTCCAAACCAGAACCTTCTAAAAAGGAGCCTGCCTTCGAGCTTGCTCGTTTTCTGTCTTGGTCTCTTTGTGCATTTGTATGCTCCCTTGGACAGACCTGCTACCTCTTTGACCCTGACATGCTCACAAACTGCCTGAGCAGACTGAGCTGCCTTGTCTGCTGGATTAGATATCCTCTCTGAGTTCATTCACTTGTCCAAAGGCAGTGATGGCTTCTTAGATTCCAGCTGTCTGTCTATTGAGATGGGCACTTCCCTAGGGTCCTGATGCCTCTCTGGGGTTATAGTTACTTGTATTTCCAGTTTCATACTATGAAGGGGGATTCCTGCCTCTGTGTGATCATTATCTGCTTTGATTGGATGGCTTCTCTTCCACAGAAATGTAAAATGTCAATGCCAATAGGACATGCTTATTCCTCTGGCCCCAATCCTTCCTGTTGAAAAAAGTAAAAACAGAAATGCTGAGCGATGAACTGTACTGCTGGGAATGTCATCCTGAACAGCAGCAGAGCCAAGACTAGAACTTAATTGTCCATGTCTCCCAGGCTCTGTGCTTTCTTATCATATCATGGTTCGAGTGTTTTTGTTCAAAACATCATCCACTCCCGCCAGTTACTTGCCCCTAACAACTTACTTGTAGGAAGTCAAATCCACAGAAATAATAGTTTTGTATTCTGCAGCCTGTTAGGAAAAGCTGAGTGTTTCAGAGACACTCTGAAACTTTGCTTTATGTCCCAAAGACTTTTAACTTTATTTGTGTGCAGAAGAAAACCTTGGAAGTATTCTCCTATGATGCATAAAATTTGCAGTTAAACCTTTCTCTGCATGCCTTGAGTTTTTGAGGAAAGCAGTGTTGCCCTTGGATGGGCAGTTGATAAAGCTGGCTTGTCTGATGCCTAAGTAAATAAAATGGCTATCTTTCAAATCGTGGTGTCAATTGGGTGGGAATTCAGCTCTTCTTTGGCATTATATACATACTTGCATTGTGCATGGAGTTAATTTTCACTATTTTTGTTTAGTTGTTGTTTACTTGCCCTGAAGTGGAAACTATAGTAAGAAAGAAAATTTTGATTTGAGAATAACTAGACTTGATCTTAGAATAAAAGATACCCAAGGGCAGGGGGGGGGCAGCTTTTAAACACTTGTGGGGAAAAATAGAATTTAAGCTTATTGAAAAAAGTCCACCAACTTTTAGAAGTCCCTTCTATTTTCATGATGGAATCCAGGGACTAATGGAACATTGACAGTGATAGCTGGGGTGATAGCTGGAGTGAAAAAGCATAAGGAGAAAGAAAGATGCAATTATTATAAAGTGATCAAAATAAATTTGTTCATTATTAGATATTAGCACATCCTGCATTTATGTATACAAACAGACTCTCTTACCCCCATCCCACCCCCCCCAAATACTTTTATAATATAATAAACAGCCACAATTTGAATATCAGCCACAATGTCTGATATTTTCAAATTGGGAAAACATCTGCTGGTCTTTGTTAGCATAATTAGGCTGATAACCCCCACAAACAAGGCAAGATGGGCAGGCTGCTTTCTTTATAGCCCAGGAATTCTAGGCTTAGAAGAATAGCCATTACATTCCTTCTGTGCTGGATTTTATTTCTCACAGATGGTTCTACTTCTGAATGCTCCCAAATAGTTTGGCACAGACATTAAATTAAGGCTGCTGGCAGCTATTTCTTCAAATCCTTTCAAGAGCTATTCCCTAGTGAACAGGGCAAATGCCACCTATCACAGATCAGGCTATAGGTTCATATTTGTTCTTCAATTAAATACAGATAGTCATCTGGACACAGCTTCATAATGCATCCTGGTAGTGAGAGAAAACCCAGAGATCTCAAATAAAGGAACAAATAAATGCCACCCTTTGCTCCTGAACTGAACTTTGAATGCATTTATTGGATTTCTTTACCTCTGTAAGAAATGTGTTGACCAGTTATAAGTATTGTTTCTATTTTCAACATTATTGATTGCCATGTTAAAATAAAGCAACTTTTCTCTCAAATAAATGAACAAAGGAGATAGGCTTAGTGGCCCTCCTCCCAAATCCATTTTCCTTAACAGTCAACAAAAATGAATAAAAAGATTGCTAGGAGGCAAACATGGCCCAGGTGGTTTCTTCTAAACATTGTTGTGATGACCATGACTAAAGCTTTGTCTTCCTAGGGTGTGAAACTGCATTCCTGGTGCTGCATTAACACTCACATCACATTTATCTGAGTGGCCAATCCATCAACAGAAGGCTCCTCTCCTCCATTCATTTAGATGGACACATGTGCCGCTTTCTGTGGGACAGGCTCTGATGGCTATTTCTATATAAGATCTGGGTGATTTTAAATGTAAATCACAATCTCCGTTATGGTATAACCTAGAGTACAGGAAAGAATATTGAGCTGGGAGATGAAAGAATTTACATCCTGACCTGTTACTACTATGTGAACACTAATGTGATTCAAGTACTCTTAGCTCCAGCTCCTTCACCCCTGAAATGTAGAAAAGCATACCTTGTAGGAATAAATATATGTGGTGTACATGTTTCACTGAATTCTAATGCCTACTGGTCTACAGAAAAGATGTACTGTTATTTTTTCATTAATATTCATTATTCCTGGCTGAGCCGCGGTGGTGTAGTAATTGTGCACAGGACTGTGGCCCACTGGGATAGAGGTTCAATTCCAGCAGCGACTCCACAGGAGCAAAGGCTGGGCCTCCTACTCCCACCACCAGAGGGCAGTGATGCCCCAAAAACAAACAAACAAAATATTCATTATTCCTAATATAATGAATGCTGCTAGCAGTTATAATCTTCAACTCTCTTAAAAGTAAATTTACCACTTGTGTAACTGGTAACTAAGAAATTCTAAGATCAACGGTGTTTGGAAAGTTGATAAATGTCTCTACAGTTGGTGACTTTGTCTCAATGCTAGCCATAGCAACTACTGATTTGTTTCCTGTCACTAATTGTCTTTTCTAAAATTTTGTACAAATAGATGATGTATTGTGTTGTTCTTTTTATTGGTAAGTGCGATTCTATTGTATCAATGTGCCACACATTGATCATCCAGTTAGCACTTCAAGGACGTTATGAATAAGACCACAGCAAATATCCACATACATGTTTTTGTGTGAGTGTATACCTTCATTTCTCTTGAATATTGGGATTGGGACAACATAATATGCTTAAATTTCTACTCAGTTGAAGGCAGTTTTTGTAAAATGTCTGTATATATTTTGAATTGATCCCAACTATAAAAACACATTCCAGTTATTCCATATTATCACCACTTGTTCTTGGTGGTGTTTTCAGAATTAGTATTTCTTGTAGATGTGTAGTATTATTTCTTTAGTTTCATTGGCATTTAGGTAAATCATGATAAGCAGAAGAAAGACTGCAGTTGTCAAGGATTGCATTTTAATTGCATGCACAATCAGTGCTCATGGGAGCAGCAGTCAAGAGATTAGATAACGCACTGAACTAGGAGAATAGGCTGCCCAATACCTTTTTAAAGTGTTGAAAATCAAGGACGCTACTTTTAGGACTACTGTACGCCTAACTTGATTCCTGCCATTGTCCATCACCTCATATGCATATGAAAGTTTGATATTGAGTAAGGAAGAACACATGCCATTTGATGTATTTTAACTATGGTGTTGGTTAAGAATACTGAAAGTCCCTTGAGCTGTCAAAAGAATGAACAGATCTGTCTTGGAAGAAGTACAGTCAGGATGGTCCTTATAAGCAAGGATGATGAGAATTCACCTCATGTATTTCCAAAGTGTTGTGAGGAGAGACCAGTCACTGGAGACATCATGCTTTGTAAAGTGAAGGGGAAGTGAAAAGGAGGAAGACCCTCGATAAGATGGATTGACACAGCTAGTTGCTAAAATCTGATGACAACAATGGTGGCTTCAAAGCCACCATAGAGGAAAAGTAAAAAAGGAAATATGATGAGCTATAGAGAAAAGTTGCCCATAAGGATACAATACAGTTATTCAAGTGAAATATACCTGTGCCCAGGATCAGAATAGAATAGGAACATTTCTCCTTCATGTTCTCAGAATGAGAGAAGTCAGTGACATCCTACTGAGTTTATGTATTTGTGGATCTTTTGTGAGATCATCTCATAATATTGCCTGATCATTTTCCCCTTCAGGTTATGTAAAATATTGCTTCATAATAATCAGAGGTGAAGAGGACTCTGTCACAAAGTATCCCTATGAGCACTCATGAAAGGCTGCACATTTGACATATAGAGTCAGTTCCTCTAATGGCCAAGGGTATGGAGATAGTTCCTCTAATGGCCATGGATATTGACATATATTTACAGACTATTTTTAGCCTAAAATGTCAGGAAGAAGAAACATCAACAAAAATCACAGAAGCCAGTTCAATGTTACTCTGGAGCAAGCAAAACATACTACTATAAATAAATAGACGCAATAAAAGTCAACAAAGGAAAAGGGTATTGTAGCTGCAGCTAAAGAGAGAATGGGATTTACCATATTTCATTATTCAAAGCTAAGTCTGATTGTGTTTTTTAACATTTTAATATCTCTGAAACAGAATGCCTCTTAAAAAGCCACAAAGTGGGTTGAGCCCTGGTGGTGTAGTGGTTGTGTGTGGGACTGCGGCTCACTGGGATGGAGGTTCAATTCTAGCACCGGCTCCATAGGAGCAAAGGCTGGGCCTCCTACTCCCACCACCAGAGGGCAGTGATGGCCCCCCAAAAAACAATGAAGCCTGAACCCTAGTTCTCAGCATGGCAGCAGAAGTGCATTTGTAATGATCGCTTCTACTGAAAGGCAGCTGGAACTAGGTGTGTTTTAACAAGCCTACAGTTGATTCTGTTTCACATTCGAGTTTCAGAACCATTGGTCTACATGCCCAACGTATTCTAAAAACACCTGTCAATTTCAAATCCACTACAAAGGGAATTGGAGATCTAAAGGAAATAGAGGGAAGAGTAATGAAGCACTCTATTAACCACTAAAAAACAAATTATTCTGCCAAGTAGTCAGAAATGGGATGAATTAGACTCAACTAGCAACATTCCCAAGACAAGGCTAGCTTTACAGATCACAAAGCTAGGTTGAAACCTAGAACCAATGGGTTAAGTTCACATATGGTATTCCATTAAGAAATGCTGTGTGGCCATTGCTCTCAGTGAAACCATGAAAAAGCACACTCCTAGCAGACTTTGAGGAATGTGGAAATTCAGATTAGTAGCATTTGAAATGGGAGGACATTTTAGAAGTAGTATAATCTTTTTATTTTTTGCTACAAGGGAAAGGTTTGTATACAAGAGGAATAGAACATTGAGAAAGCATCCCAACCTAGTCCTGTCCAAGGCCATAAGTCCTATATTAGCCCATATGTCCAATACCAGTCTATAAAGTCTCCTTCAAACTCAGGAAGCATGTACAATGATACCAGGACAATCATAGGCCAGTGGATGCAGTCTTCTGTATCCAATGGTGGTAGGCACTGCCAGGGGTCTCCCCATAGATCCTCATTTCCAAGGCTCAGGATCCATCAGCAATAACCATTGGCAGTAGAAGCAGAAGTAGTATAATCTTAAATATATATATTTTCTCCTCATCTCTAGCCATAGATAAAACATTCTAAAAACTAATGGTTAGTGGAGTCTAAATAAGATTCTTAGAGGCTCAAAATAAAAGTTCCAGGTGATAAGGATGCATCCATTCAGTTTAATTGGCAGCCTTTTCTCTTTCTGAGCAAGCATAAAATAACTGTGCATCTCATGTTCAACGCATTTTTTATGTATATGATCATTCTTCAAAGTATTAATTCTTGTCAGAAATATGTCTTTTCCAAGATAGACATTTTTTCTAGGTCCTGTCAAATTTGATAGTATAGTATCCTGCTGAATTGGATACACTGAAGACCACTTCTTTAGGGAGAAAATGGGCAGCGATGGAGGAATACAAATTCTTAGGGGATCACAATAAGCAAAATCCTCCTATTACATCGCACCAGACTGGAAGTTGTACAGCACCTCATCTGAAAGTACAGACTTTGGATTCACATTGAGCTCCATGAAAATTCTGGTTCTAGCATTAGGTAGGCAGATGACACTGAACAAACCACTGAACCTCTCTGAGACTTAATTTCCTCACCTAGAAAATGGACATAACATTCATTTATGGTTGTGAAGAAGGAGGTTTGTAATGCATATGGAATTTTCACAGATTGCCTAGACATAACGAATACTTGGGAATTGGGAGGGACTATAGTAATCGCTTATAAGCTGTGGTGCATCTCCACTTGCAGCCCATTTCTAGAGAAAGAATGTAGTGGGACTGTAGCCAGAAGATCCTCAAAGGGAAGCCTGTAATGACTGACTCACCTGCTCAACTCAGCTTATTCAGCAGAATGAAATTCTTCTCTCTGAGGAAAATTTCAAAGCCATTTTAAAAACACCAGAAAGTAAGTCAATTAAAGAGTCTTTCTAATCACATGCTACATTATCAAAATGAAAGTAGTTTTTCATTAGGGAAAAGCATTTCAAGGGTTATAATTCTTATTGATGGTAAGGAGTTTTGAAGAAAATGACTAGTCGTAAGAGACAAGCATATTTCAAAGCAACTCATCCATCCTCGATGGAATCAACAAGGAAATTATTTTTCTTTCCTGAGCAGTGTCCAGATCATCACACAAAAAACCTGCATTGACTCCTCAGAGAGCCTCTTCCTTGATAAATAATGTAGATACAGAAAGATAAAGAGCATGTCGGCCAGGAGTGATGTCACATGGGTTTAGGATTTATTCTTTTCTTCGGCAGAATGTTCAATGCTGTCGTGAGTTTAAGAATTCAGAGTAATAGGCCCAGATCTGAAAGACAAGACACATACATCCCTTTATCCAAATAATATCTGCCTCCTGAATCCTTTGACTTAAGTCATTGATCTAATAGAATCTCTGCACTATAATTTGAGGTCTCTGAAATCTAAAAGAAACATGTGTACAGAAAGTATTCACACATACACAAAGTGACAAATAGATAGATGATTGGGGGAGAGATAGAGACACATATATACATATGTACATACATAAATGGGTTGATGGAAAGATTTGTGCCTGTTACAAGTTTATGTATTAGTAGGTATACGTTTTTATCTCAATTCAATGTCCTCTGGATCATATCATTTTCTATCTTGTTTCCTCATTTTCTCTTAGTAATAGTGAAAGTCAGTATGGAAGATAATTTCACTATAAATTTAAACTGTAGTCAAGGGTCTGTGCTCCAAAATGTTAATCTGTTCTTAAGAAAAATGCAGACATATATAAAAGTATAATGTTTCAGTTAATGACAGTAATGAAAATGAAGCTGATTATGTAGCTAATTTGCTAATCCAGGGTGAGCTACAGTTGTGACTGTTACTTCTTTTTAATATGGCCTTGCATTCAATGTTCAATCTCAGCCCTTCAAGTTCAAAAACTTGTTTTAATCTATTCACCAGAAGTGAGCATTTCTATGGACCTGAATCATGTTAACCAAACTCATAAGGTATTGATTTAAAAGGCCATATTACAAAATGTCAAATTGCTTTTAATGTGAACCACCTTTCTAGTGAGCAGAACCTTTGGGTCATTTCCCCTTGGCATCCCTAGTTTCTGTGCTAAGGCACTCATCAAGCAGAATATCAGATTTCTTTCTACATAACAAATCAGAAAAGGATATTTGAGTGTCATTGAAATAGTCTACATTATTATAACCTCACAGTGTCTGCCTTGATCACAATAAATACATATTTTATGCATCTATAGTCTACTGAAAAAAGAAACCTGCAGCCTAGTAACCAGGACAAATCTCTCTCTCTTTCTCTCTCTCTCTCTCTCTCTCTCTCTCTCTCTCTCTCTCTCTCTCTCAGACATGATGGTGGATTGGTTCACCTAACACAATGCCCTTCTATATATTTTAGAGCCCTAGTGGCACTGTAGGTTAGATATAGACTTGCTAAACCCAAGGTTGGCAGTTCAAACCAACCAGAGACTGAGGAAAAACGATCAAGAAACTGTCTGCTTCTATAAAGTTTTAAGATTTTAGAGACCTTTAAGGGATAATGACAAGTCAAAACCAACATATTGGCAGTTGGTTTGGTTTTATGTGGGTTCAAATAAAACAGAATATGTATTGGCTATCAGTCCCATCAGGAGCTAACCTTTCTTCCATTCCCATCAATGTGCTCTCTCTCAGTTTCTGTATTAAAATACTACATTTTCCTGACCTTGCCTCAAATATCAGCTCAGTTATGATATTCTGATTGCAGCATGTTATGGAGAATATCATATATTCTTAGAATCAGGTCTTCTCCAGTTGAAAGACATTTCTCTGAAATATCATTGGATCCAATTTCTCATGTGATGCTTGAATTATCTCTGTGTCTGTCTTTAAGGTTTTGTTAAAGTTACCTATTTAATTGTTCAACCCTTTTGTAGCCTGTTGGAATATAATACCTCCCTACATTTTCCACCTTTGGGCTTACGGAGAAGCAGCTCTCCCTCTTTTAATTTGTAATACGATCTGGTGGGGCCTGGATAAACAAAAAACAAACCACTAAACAAGCAAACAAACTTAGAACTATTGAGTCAATTCCAACTTATAGTGACTGCACAGGAGAAGGTCAAATGTCCCCTGTGAGTTTTGAGGACCACAACTCTTGACAAGAGTAGAAAACTTTATCTTTCTCCTGAAGAGGGAGCCAGTGGTTTTGAATTGCTGGTGGTTTTGCAGAGCCACCAATTCATAATCAATATGCCACCAGAGCTTCTCTGGGAGCCTGTCCAGCTGCAAGAATCTAAAAGTTGTCAACAACGTCAATACTAGAAGCATCTGAGGCCTATGCGTCTCATACTGCACTGCCTCCCTCAAGTGATTTCTTTTATTATTTAAAAGACCTTTCAAGATTGAAAATACCCGATTTTAACCAAATGTTCTAATTCAGTCTTGAAATGGTTGGGGGAGAAGAATGCATTGAAACAACCCCAGCCCATGTAGACTCTAGGCGTGCTTCAGTAGTACTGCTCCGTTTGGGTTTTCCATGGCTGGACTTCCGAAGTACAAAGCCAGACCTTTTTTTACTGGGCACCTGTGTAGGCTCATCCCGACACTTTTCCATGAGCAATTAAGTGCTTTATTTGCCCCATGAAGTTACTCCTACTTATAGAAAATAGTATAATTTGATGTCTTGGGTGAGCACAAAATCTAATACAAACATAATGCTGTAACATGATCAGCATTTATCCCCTGCCCTCCAATCTCACCCAAACATTCTCATCATACTGTTTTCCATTTCTTCATTTAAGTGAGAAGAATCATAATCTTCTTCCCAACTACCTGTCTTGACGTGGTTTCCTGTTTGGGGCAGCTATTCTGAAATGAAAAGTGTCCTGCTGACAATATTTTCTTCCTGAAATTAACTGTCTTTGATGGGAAAGTCGACTCTGATGTTTGAACTAGCATGGACCCCCGTCAGGCTGACTGGTCAACTCATTAGGTCCTGAGGGAAGTTAGGATTAAGGATAAGCAACATAGATGAGCCCGGAGATGTGTCTTGTGGCCAGTGAGGAGCTAACGTGATCATTCGCTATAGCTCCCTGCCTGAAGGCTCACCTAAGAGACCAGGGGAATGACGCTGATCAGTTCAAGACAGTAGTTGGGCATGTGGTGCATTTAGAACCACTTCGATTTCTTAGCTTGGCATGCGGTTGCAGAAGACTGATGAATGCAGATGAAAAGACAGATGGAAGTGTTAAAATCAGCAATGTATTTTCTCATTAGACAAAAAAAGAAGAAGAGTCATAGGATGGGAAGACATTGCTCACTTGTTGGAGCTTGTTTCCCCTCTCAGGTCTCAAGTAAAGAAAGCACTTTTAAGAGTCAAAAAAGATAAAACAAAGAAAAGAAAGGACTCTTTGGCATCCTAATTTCCCACAGCAGAGAAATGTGAGTCTCACTAAGTAGACACAATCAGCAAATGTTTAAGAGTTTATTTCAGTTTAATATATTGTTCACATATTGGGCAATTGTTATAAGAGCAAGCCATGCTAAATACCAAGGATACAAAAATACATAGAGGCTTGTGTTCTCTCCTAAGGAGATGATGAACAAGAAATTAAGACAAACATTCTTTAAACTCAGGAAAGCATTGCTTGACTCAGGTTAGAATTAACCAGAGAAGAGTATTTTATTTAATTTTTCTGTTTTCAAGTAAGTTCTATTTTTTGCAAAAGTTTTTACATTTATGGTGGGGGGGGATTTTCAACGGAGATACAGCCATATATATTCTGCATCTAGTTTCTGCAGTTAGTATCGTCTCACATTTGTTTGGCAGCACAGTGGCTAAGCATGTGGCTGCTAACTGAGAGGAGCAGCTCTGCCAAAGCAGAGCCTGCTGATGGGCTCCCATCCAGATGACATCCTGGGCAACATGGGGGGTGGCTGACTCCGCCCCCTGGGAACATATCACAGTGAGTCAGTATAGACTTGATGAGACCAAACAACAACAGCTTAGTGTGGTATATGAAGGTATTAGGGGAAAATGTGTGGACAAATAGAATTAAAGGAAGCTAGAGTTTTCCAGAAACTTTTTGAAGCCCCCTCATATTTGTTACAACTAATGACTCATTATTTTAACTAAAATCCATACTTTACTCAGATTTTCATACATTTTATGTAATACATATTTTTCTATTTCAAGATAAACTTCAGGATTCCACATTACTCTTTGGGGTCATGCCTTTTTAGCTGTCATCATTCCTCTGACTTCCCTTGATTTTGATGTCCTTAATCTTGTTCAGAGGTTTTGTAGGCTTCCTCTCTCTTTGTATGTCTGATGTTTTTCTCAGGAATCGATTAAAGTTATGCACATGGGGACAAAAGACCACCGAGATAATGAACCATTTTCATCATTTCATACTAAAGGCTCAAACTTTCTATATAATGTATCACTATTGATGGTATTCTGGCTAAGGCAATACTTCTAGATCTCACTACTCTGAGGTTCATCTCCCCCTTAGTCCCCTTTCATGCTTTACTCTTTGAAGCAAGTCATTACACATAACCTGCACTTAGGAGTAGGAAGTCATTCTTCCCCTTCTTAAGGGTAAAGTGTCAACATACAGCATTTGGAATTATTGTTCATGAGAGGATTGCCTCTTCTCCCCATTTAGTCAGGCTTTTGTGCTTGTCAGTGTAGACTCATGTGTCAGTGTGGGCTTTCACACATTGATTACAGTCCGACGAAGTCTTCATTATTTGTTCTCTGAGAGGTCCCACCGGCCCATTAGGAGCTCTTTCAGTTGACTTCTTTGTCGTGCCCTCATCAGTCTGTTTTACTTCCTCTTTTTTTTAATTTTTCTCCTCCTCCTCTTTTTCTTCTCTTTCTTCCTTCCTTCCTTCCCTCCTTCCTTCCTCTTTTTTCTACTTTGAAATCACTTGCTTATTTTCTAGCACTAAATTTTGGGGAATTCCCAGCCCCACTCCCATCTTTTGAAAATTAAGTATAGTCAGTTTCTCTATAACGTTCTACTGAAAAACAAATCTGTGTCAACATGACTGATACATTAAGATCTAATTTGATCATGATACTAATTTGGACTTTCTTATGCATGAAAAACACAGGTGAGCACAGAAAAAAATCGCCCTGCTGAAATGAGTTGGAGAGGGCGGAACCTAACGTGTTAGTCCAGGTAGACTAGAGAGAAACAAATTCATAAACATGCATATGTATATAAAGGAGAGATTTATATACAAGAGGAATGGAGCATTGAGAAGCATCCCAATCCACTCTAGTCCAAGTCTATAAGCCTTATATTAGCCCGTATATCTGATACCAATCCATAAGTCCTGTTCAGTCTCACGAACCACAGGAAATGATGCCAGGACAATCACAAGCCAGTGGATGCAGAGTCTTGTGTATCCAGTCGTGGTAGAAGCATCTCAGCACTGGCAGGGGTCTTCTCTTGGCTCCTCCACTTTCCAGGGCTCAGGTCTATCAGCATGCTGTCATGTGTCTTGTCAGCAGCAATGTGTCCCAAAGACTGAGCCTATAGTCTTTCACCTCCACAGGGGAAATATCATGAGATTTCCCAGAATTCTCAGAGAAAGTCATGCCCGCACAGAAGTCTCATTGATTGTCTCCAGATAGGCTAGACTCCACTCCTATACTCCCACTCATGAAATTGATATCATAGTACATGACTGCCTCACAAAATGTGTACATAGTAAAACACACTACCAGCACACTTCTTCAGCTTAGAGTGTGTTTGTTACAAGCTATGCCACCCACAACAGAGGGAAAGCTGTCAAGTAAGCCCCTTTCCACCACTTCACCATAAGACACATTTAACAGTCCATTTCCACAAGAAATTTTCAGGACAAAAGGGTGGATTTACTGCTATAGTTATGTTCCTTAACTGTTTAACATCTCTACAAACTCTGCTACTGTTTCAGTTTGTTTATTTTCAAATGTGTCACTCAGGAAGTTTTTGACAACTTCCCCTAACTCCATTTTTTGTAGTTGTTTTTATCATGCATTTATTTTTCATGGTACAGTGACTTGTTGGAATATAGAGACCAAGTAATAGCTGAATTGACTGTTACAGAAGTTGTTATGGATTGAAAATAAGAGAAAAGCATATGGTGCAGAGAAGACATGTTGGGATGAGACGGTGTGAAAAGTTTGACCTCCTTTTGTGCTGCAGTGGCATAGAAGGAGGTGATGGGAATATGAGGTTAAAGGGATAAAAAGGAGCAAGATCCAGAAGAATTCCCTGTTAAAATAAATTTGGACATTATTCCTATAGCTGTTAGGATTTCCTCAAAATGCTATGAATATTACAGTGGCAATATAGATCTTCATTTTATGTAGACACTTTGTTCTGCTACCTGTAAAGAGGATGGATGAGAGGGACATGATTACTATTGCTACATAATTTAATTTGGAAAAATCCCAGAATGTGGTAGTAGTAAATGGAATGAAAGGAAGCAGAGAGGTTAATGAAATAATCAGAAGGAAATAGTGTTTCTCCTAAAGTTGTTGAAGATAATGATTAGGATGAAACTGCAGTGTTACTATAATTGTGCCCGCGCCTCCCAACTCAGGTCCCAGTGGATTAGGAGACCTGGAGACTTCCTGGGTTACACTTGGACTGCTAAGCTCAGGGTCAGCAGCTTGAAACCACCACTTGTTTCACAGGAGGAAGAAAACATTTTGATTCCTGTACAAATTTAGAGTCTCAAAAACCCACACAGACAATTCTATCCTATCCTACAGGTTGCTACGAGCCAGAATGGACTGTGGTTTAAAATCCTTTGGGAAATAGGTTTTCTTTGCTATAGTAATGAGGAATTATTACTGTAAAGTGTTCTTTTGACCAGCTTTATTGGAGATATAAAAGACAGATTAAACAAACTAGCAAGCACAAATGGAGAGGAGATGCATGCCATTTAATCAGCAAGGAATCTCAGATAGCTGCTGAAAGAGGAAAAGATCTTCCTCTAGAGCGGAGAGAGAGAGAACAAGTCAATTCCCACATGAGCTGGTGCCTTGCATTAGAACTTCTACACTCTTAAACTATGAACCATATGTTCCTTTTGCATATATACCTAGGAATGGAATTGGCAGCTCTTATGTTAACTCTAGGTTTAATATTTAAAGAAATGGTTAATTATTTTTCACAGTGGCACACCATGCTACATTCTCACCAACAACAATACATGAAGCCACCAGGACATCATTTCTTGTTATATGGCTTCTGTGTGTGCATCTTGTTATATGGCTTCTGTGTGTGCATTTTTCTAATGAATAAATTATTTATTAGGGGCTCTTACAGCTCTCGTAATAATCCATACATCAATCATATCAAACACATTTGCACATATGTTGCCATCATCATTTCTGCTTGAGTCCTTGGTATCAGTTCCTCTTTTTTACTTCCCTTCCTTACCCTTCCACCCGCATGGACCCTTGATAAATAGTAAATATTTTCAGATCTTACACCATCGCTGTCTCCTTTTGCCCATATTTCTGCTGCTTGCAGAAAGGGTTGTTTATACATCTATCATTATAGTCGGTTTCCCGTTTCTGCCTCCCTCTCACCTGACTAGACCCTTACCCCCATGGTATTGCTACTCCTATTACTGTTCCTGAGGGGTTTATTTGTCCTGGATTCGGTGTGTTGAGGCCTCTTATCTGTACCAATGTACATGTCTAGCCAGATTTGTCAAGTAGAACTGGAGTCACTGGGTAGAAGTAGTATTAAAGAACTAGAGGAATGTTGTGCATTCCATTGGTGATATGCTGCAACCTGGCTGTCTCATTCTGTCTCTATGACCCTTCCATGAGGGAGTATTCAATTGTCTACAGTTAGGCTTTGGATCTCCACTCCAACCACCATCATTTAAATTAGTATATTTGTTTGTATTGGGTTTTCTGAGGCCTGACACCTGATCCCTTCAATACCTCATGATCAAACATCTGATATACTTCTTTCATGTAGGCTTTGTTGCTTCCTTGCTTCTCTGGACACTTGTTTAACTTCAAGCCCTTAAGACCCAGATGCTATATATTTTAATAGCTGGGTGCCCTCACTCTTCTTCACCACATTGGTTTATGCACCCATTTTGTCTCCAACAGTTGTGCTGGGAAGGTATCACAAAATGCCAGGCTATCAGAACAAAGTATTCTTGCATTGAGGGAGTACTTGAGCAGAGATCCAAATATCTGGATCTTTTGATGATAGCTGTGCTAGTGGGTGTGAAGGAATCCTTGGATGGTGGTGGTGGTCTGACTGAGTTCTGATTCACAGCTACCTTATGTACAATAGAACAAAACACTCCCTGTACCTAAGCCATTCTCAGCATCTTTCTTATGTTTGACCGATTGTTGCAGCCACGGTATCAATCCATCTGATCAAAAGTCTTTCTCTTTTTGTTCTCCCACCACTTTATCAAGCATGATGTTCTTTTCCAGAAACTTGTCTCTCCTGATAACATGTCCATAGGATTAGGGATGAATTCTCTTTGTCCTTGGCTCTAAGAAGCACTCTGGCTGTACTTATTCCAGCACAGATTTGTTGATTCTTTTAGTAGTCATGGAGCTTTCAATATTTTTTCCCAGCACCATAATTCAAATGCATCAATTCTTCTTAGATCTTCCTTATCCAGCATACAACTTTCACATACATATGAGGCAATTGGAAATACCATGACTTGCGTCAAGAATACCTTATTCTTCAAGTAACATCCTTGCTTTTCAACACTGTAAAGTGATCTTGTGCAGTAGATTTACTAATGTAATATGTCTTTTGATCTCTTGACTGGTGCTTTTGTGAGCAATTATCATGGATCCAAGCAAGACAAAATTCTTAACAACTTCCATCTTTTCTCCATTCACCACAATATCACTTACTGTTCCAATTGTGAGGATTTGGGGTTCCTTTACAATGAGTTGTAATCCTTAATGACAGCTGCAATCATTGATCTTCGTTAGCAAGCACTTCAAATCCTCTTCAATTTCAGGGTGTTAATAAGCCTTTCTCCCACCACGATGCCTATTCCTCTTCATCGAATTAAGCTTCTCTGATGATTTGCTCAACATACAGATAACTAAATATGGTGAGAGGATATAACCTCGATGCACACCTTGCCTGATTTTAATCCATGCAGTTATTTCATGTTCTGTTTTCACAACTACCTCTCGGTACACACAGAGGTTTTGCATGAGTACAGTACAGCATAGACAACATTGGATAGTATAGACAATAATACTTGACTAAGAGCTGAGAGGCCGGTGACACAAACCTACCCAGAAGTCCCTTAGAAGAAAGTCTTGGTAATCAGCTTCTAAAAATCCAACAGCATGCAGCTCTCACTCTATGTGACAGCAGTGGCATTTCTGAGACTGTGAAGTGATATCTCATTGTAGTTTTGATGTACATTTTCCCAATGACTAATGAGGGGGTCACCATTTTTTTCATGTGTACATCCATCCTTTCTATATCATTTCTGGAGAAATGTTAATCAAACCCCTTGCCTATTTCAGAATTGGGCTATATTCTGCCTGTTTTGCAAATAAGTTAGAACATGGCTCTGCTGCTTTTGTCACAAGGGCAGAGTTAAGCAGTGGCAAGAGAGGCCATATGACCTACAACACCTAAAGTCTTTATTATCTGGTCCTTTACAGATGAAATTTGCCTACCCCTATTAGAGTCCACCTCACTGATGGATTGGGAGCTCCCACCAGGGCTGCAGCTTGCTGACCACTAAGAGACCATGGAGAGTGGAGCAATGCATGCTTTTCCATTTCATCCACCACCACTGCAGTGGGATATATGTTCCTTTTCTTTACCGTTATATTTCTGGCACCTAGCAGTGTATTCCACTTGTAACAATCACTTAATAAATCTATGTGGATTTAGCCAGTAAATCCAAATGAAGGCTTTATAAATGGGCAGTTTTTGAAGGATTCATAAGTGATAAAAATGGTCACTTCAAGAGAATTATATTTCTTGTTCTATGCATAGTTTTAGTGTTCTCGTTAAGTATTTTATTAATGGAATCCACCTACTGAAAGCCTGGAGACCTTGGTAAGAAAATTTAGACTATTAAAAGTGGTTGTGTCATTTATTAAAGTTGAATTAACAACTTTCTGCTGCAATGGGGTTAAAAAAACTCTAAACATTATTTTGGTGGTCTTGTTCTAGGGCCTTTATTAAGACTAGCTGCAACATTAACCACTGGGTTTATGTCTGAAGCTGGCAATATGGAATTCTCTCTGCAATATACTGTACATTATAGAGATAAAAGTGTTTCATAGCTTTTTGACCCATATGACAGGCTGACACCATTGAACTCTTCCAAACGGTTCCATGGAGGTACCAATACAATAAAATCCAGACGCCAAAATATGAGATTAGATCTCAAATTTAAATTCTCCTAGGAAATTTCAGAAATAAGTTTCTAGACTCTTCGACTACACAAGAGATCAAAGGTTATAAACACAACAGTGAGAGAGAGGAATGGGAGGAGAGAAGAGTGAGGACACAGAGAAGATGTTTAGGGAAAGAGTGTCTCTGAAGAAAACTGGGTTGGAAGCCCTATCTTTCCTCTCCTCATTACAAGGATGTGTGTAGGGAGTCTAGGACTTTCTGGTTCTTCACCTTTTGCCCACCAAAGAAGGTTGCACAGGATTACTTAGAGAGGTGTCAAATGCATCCTTGCATTAAGGGAACTGGCATTTGATTCAAAAAGCTGAAGTTGACATGTACTTAGGTCTGACTCCCACCCCAGAAAGAGAAGGTTTGAGAAAGGCTGATGGGGTGATATTAGGATAGGGATTCTCTCCCATTGTTCATCAGGGCAAAAGTTCTGGACGTGTTTTCTGAGCTGCTGATATAAGGTCACTTGGTTCCCAAATGGGAAAGGTACCTAAAAGGACTGGTAAGTAAGGTGTTGTTTTAGGGGCCATTGGCCTCAGCACCCAATTCCCAAGGACTAAGGAAGGAGCCAGCAGCCACTACTTGGAAAAGAGCTATGTTGACCAGGAAAACCTATAGCAGAAGCCTACAGAAAGCCTGCAATCACTTGCACATGCAATCAGTTTCAGCCATCTTCTTGGTTCAGAAATGAACAACCAACTAGACATGTAGAAACTCTCCTACTCACTACGGCCCTTCCCAGCCTCTCTCCCAGTCTCCTGATCCACACAGGCAAGGAGCAAAGCAGCACTAGAGCCAGGGGAAAGTCAGTATGGATGAATTCACACTCCTCCCTCACTTCTTTATTAGGTGCGAAACTAACCTCAGTGGCAGGGGTGGGATGGAGGAGTGGAAGGGAATAATAACTCATAATTGGAGTTTTTATTACAGTGTGGTTCTAGGTCTTCTATTTTCTGAATTGAGTTGTTGTTCATGGCTGAAAGTGACTCTTAGCCTTTTGTCTTAGAACATGCTCAAAGTCAGAAACTTATCCAAGTTTCTTTGAGGGACAGGGACAGGTTACTCACATTGAATAGTGTTCACATGGAGCAGTGAAGAAAGAAAACAACAAAATTATGTTACCATTGTGATGACATCAGGTGTTGTACTAGTTCAATGAATTTGTTGTTCATATTTGTGGGATTCTAACTCTAAATCATATGTGAATATTGACCAGAGGAAACACTACCTCATATCTAAGCAGAGAAATGCAAGGGTTTCTTCATGGCATCTCACTTTTGTTTCCATTTGGAGGTACACAGCCCACCAGATATCCTTTTGATGTATAGTAAAGCTTCAGATTTGAGGATCAGAAAGATCCTGACACAAAATACTTACTATGTTCTTATACTTGATATCATGTCTCTTAACAAGTGTTCCCTGACAGTCCATTTCTACCTCTACCCATTCTCTGCTCCAGGGCAGGCAAAAAATCCCTTCTTAGCATGGTCAAAACACACAGAGCCTTCCCTCATCTAAGCTTGATTCATATTGCTTGGTAATGCTTAGTCTTCTTGAACCACCAACCTGGGAGTTCCAAGGTTATTGCTAAGCCATAGCATAGTGTCAGACACAGAGTAAGGTGATGTTGTTAGGTGTCTTGGAGTCAATGTCAACTCATAGAAGCCCCATAGGTTAGAACAGCCTGCCCCTTAGGCAATAATCATTATGAAACCAGATGGTGAAGTTTTTCTCCTATATAGTTCCTGGTTGAGTTTGAACTGTCAACCTTGTACTTAGCACCTGAGTGCTTTACTCTTGCATCACTAGAGCTCTTCAGTAGGCAAGGTACTCAGTCTAAAGGTCTTTAAATCAGATATTTCTCAATTAACTTGCTCATGGTCACATTAGGCATGATTATTATTGTTGCTGTAAAGTACCAGAGAGTCTGTTCTGACTGGTAGTGACACTCTGTATAACAAAATAAAATACTGCCCAGTCCTGGGCCACCCTCCACTAGGTCAATCCATCTCATTGAAGGTCTCCCTCTTTTTTGCTGTCCCATTACTTTGTCAAGCATGATGTACTGCTCCAGGGATTGGTCTCTCCTGACAGCATGAAGTAGCTCTTGGTTTAGCACTCCAAATTTCATTTTAAATGACAAAAATGTGAGCTTTGAAGAAAGCAAACATGAAAGAGGTGGGGGGGTGCTGAACAACACAAAATCATTCCTTTACCTGCTAAGCCAGCAGGTGGTTCATTAGACTCCTCATCCTAGTCATAGTATCACCTGATGATGGAGCCACATGGTCATATTTCATTGAAAGTCACATGACATCGTTTCCCCTTTACTAACAAGGCCCAAACCATTATGGTCTAGTCTCTTCCAACGCATAGCATCCTTAGAGGGCAGAGTAGAACTGTCCTCAGAGATTTCAAAGCTGTCATCTTTATGTACATTGGGTGGGTTATCAGAGAGACCCCTCTCTAGAAAAGGACACACACACTTCTAGCTGAAGTAGAGGGTGAGTGAGAAAGCAGAAGATGATCCAGGAGATGCACTGATGCAGGGACTGCACCATTTGGGCTCCAACAACCATTGTGAGAATGGGGCCAGCCAGACCTGGCAGTGTTTGGCTTTGTTGCACCTCCAAGGCCTATTAGAAGTTGGCACTGACTCAGTGGCACCCCACAATCTTTAGGGAGGTGCCCTGCCACCGTGTCCTCACATGGAGCAGAGATCAGGTTCAGAAATCCTCCTCCTGGGTTAGAGGTTGAGCACTTAACTGCTGTAGCAGTGCTCTGTGGTCCAGGCCATTCTGACTCATAGACACAAACCAAAGCAGTCCTATTCATTTAATTTGGACTCACCATATGCTCTAGGACAGAGGAGAATTGCTCTCCAGGGTTGCTGAGGCTATATATCTGTACAGGAGGAGAAAACCTCATCTTTCCCACTCAGAGAAGCTGCTGGGTTCAAACTCCTGACTTCGCAGCTAGTAGCCCCACCTTGTAAGTCATTATACTAGCAGGGTAAACCCGCTCCAAAGGGTTTCTGAGACTGCCAAGCCTGATGGGAGCAGACAACCTTCTCTCTTTCAGGGAGCAGCTGGTGCATTTGAACCATCAACTTTGGGGTTATCTGTTCACCCCTCAGTTTCCCAGCCCATCTCTCCTCCCCTTACCTGCTTCTATATTTCTGAGGAGAAGTCGGATAAAACAACTTCTCCCCATGCCTTTGAGTGGCTTTAATTGATGTGTATCACTGAGTGATTGATGTGGAGGCAGCAATCAGTATCAATTGGAAGGCAGCTGAAGTAAGAGGATCAACCATCCTGTGTTGAAGTTTGCCGGCTCCTTATAGCTAGAGGCCCGACAATTGATCTCTGCTGCTTTAAATGATCAAGCTGCAACCTCTTTAAGATGCATACCATTTCAAAGGCTCCCAAATGCTGATGTGGGACACTGCTAAAAGGGGAATAATGAGCTTAGCACCATTAAAGTTGGAGTCAATTAGCAGAGTCAGGAGACAGACCATTGTGTGTTTCTAAGTATAATTTGCATGCTTTGTATCTATAATAAAACCTTAGATTTTCCTGTAGCTTGACTAGTCCCTGAGGAATCACGTTGGTTGGCAGGTAGGGATGACCATGAAGGTTTTGTCCCCTTACAATGCCACCATTATTGCTTTTGAGCTGAAGTTTGATTTCTCAGGGTCAGCTTTCTCTGGACAGAATCCCTTTTCATAGGTGATAACACATCACTTCAAAGAAGATATTTATATCATCAAAATGTATGGGAGAAATGATATTGGGTTGGCGAAAAAGGTCTTGACTTCAGGACTTTTCAGAGTTAATCTGCTTTGCAGCATGGATTATGCATATGAATTATGTTTATAAAAGGAGGACTAGTGTTAACAAAGCATTTCAGCAATGAGCATTTTATCATGATACATCTAGTGAGTTGAATTCTAAGAAAAAGACTGATTAAAATCTTGGGAAACAACTCCGCAGTGGCTCCAAATGGTCTCCCAAAATCATGACTTGGAGGAAATCTGCTGGATGCTTCCCCCTTCCCTCTTTCAGCTCCCAAATAAAGTTTTTGGAATAAATTTTCATTATAGAATAGTTTTAGAGTTACATAAATGTTGCAAAGAGAGAACACAGAGTTCTCATATATCCCAAACCAGTTTTCCCTGTTGTTCCTTTCCATCTGACATGATTCTGATAGGTTTAGGACCACACTAAAACACCAATGTGTTCTACTATTACTAAATTACTACTAATTAAGATTTATACTTCATTTGGTTCTCACTGACTTTATCCTAGTATTCTTCCCATGTGTGTCATTGAGGTTACCATTTTGTATTTTGTCACCATTTTGTCAGCCTGCTCTATTCTATGATAATTTTTTGTCTTTCCTTTGTAGTGACCGTAATTGTTTCAAAGGCAATGCTATTTTAAAGCACTATAGATCAGCAAAGCATAAGGAAGCTGAGAATCCTGACAGAAAATGAGAGATGAGGTAAATTTGAAAGACAGGACACAAAGTTTACTGATATCTCAGTTTTCCAGATCAAACTTGCTCATAAACTAATTTTCTAACATAGATGCTTGGTGTATATGAATGAAAATCATGTTTTATACATGTATAGCAAATCATATTTTCTCCTACAATGTTGCCTAGTTTGGTTCAAGAAAAACAAAGCAACTGAGGTCAAATGACAAGTAAAAGCCACTGAAATTTGGGGCCAAGGTGAAAATAGCTGGAGATGACCAGCAGACAGGAGTTTGAAGATTACAAATGCCAAAGCATGTTTTCTGTAAGATGACAGCCATTCGATTTGAGTTGGTAGCATGTCAAACATCATCTTTGAAATCAGGAAACAGGAAAAATCTTCAAGGCATTGGTTCTTGGGTTCATAGAATGGGCGATGAGAAGTGGTGACAAGACTCCTACTAATTTTTTCCCCTTCCCAAACCTAGAAAACACAGTTTTCTTTCACTATAGGGGCCAAATTAAACTCTCGGGAAATGGATCAGACTGACAATAAATGTCTAAGACAGAATAGAACTACTGTCTAGGGTTTCCCAAGCTGTCTGTATATCTTTATGAGACAGACTGCCATATTTTATTCCAGCACAGTAGCTAGTGGGTTCAAACTTCAGGTTTTTAAAATAAGCAAATGAATGTTGTTAAAATGATACCATGTTGTATGTAACTATTGGGCTGTCACCAGCTGCCATAGCTATTTAGAACCCATGATGCAGTTGGCTGGAGAAGGTAGTAGATACTATTTTGTCTCCCTTTGATATTAGGAGATTCCATATGCACTGTTCTAACCAATAAGAACAGACAAGAATCTAATATAGACTTTAGATAAAATGTTTGTTTTTCTACTACTATAGATAAAACTGACACTTTCTTACCCAATTATTTTCTGAAATGGAAATAAGATGCCTGGAGCTGCTGCCATCCAATTGTACTTATGAGAAAAGTCCAAGAAAACTGCATTGCAGAAACATCTCTGTCCACATCAGTGAGGTGCTGGCCAACACCAACAGGTGTTACCTCTGGATTTGAACCATGTAAATAAACGTTCCTCCCTCCATTTTCAAGCTTTTTCTAGTTAGGCTTTTTATTATCTGTGGCTGACTTTTCTTAATTGATACAGAGAATAAGCGGCCAGAACGAGAGAAACCTTGTGAGTAGATAAGCCGACAGTTTACCCTGAGAGAGAGCCCCAGAGGAAGGCCTGCCTGATAGATCGTGACATTGTGCACAGAGAGGGAGAATTCGAAGAACAAAAGGGAATAGAGAAGAAAAATGGCCAGACAACTGCAGTTGAACATATCTTGGAGGATTTTCAGCTACAGAGAACAAAACAGAACAAAAACCTACCACTGACTGCTGTCGATTTGATTCTGATTCATAGCAACCCTGTCAGACAGAGTGGAATCATCCCATAGAGTTTTAAGGCTCAACATTTTTTTTCAATCATTTTATTAGGGGCTCATACATCGTTTTTCACAATATATAAATAAGCATACTCGTCAAGCACCCTCACATGTCCACTTCTAGTATTGTTCTCCAATCATCCACCATTTTCCCTTTAGCCCCTAGTATTGGCTTATCCATTCCTTCCCCTCTTCCCCTGGTCTCTCCTCCCCTCCAACCCTCAATAGTTTATACATTGTTATTGTTTGGTCATATCGTACACTGCCCGACCTCTCCCCCAACCCACTCCTTTGATGCCCATCCTTCAAACAAGAGCTTGTGTATATATCCTTGCTGTTGGTTCCGTCTCTCTACCTCCCCTTCCCTCCACCCTTCCAGTATCTCCACTCTAACCATTGGCCCGAAGGGGCCCATCCATCCTGGTTTCCCCATATCTCCAGCTCCCCTCTATGCCAGTGTGACTTCTCCAGTCCATCTGGATTTGCAAGGTAGAGTTGGGACCATGATGGTTGGGGGACATGGAGGAAGGCTTCAGAAATCAGAGGAAACTTGTATGCATCATCACTGCCTGGCTGCCTCCCCGACTGGTCTGTCTCTTCCCCGTGTCTCTCCTGTAAAAGGGTGACCAATTACCCACCAGTGGGCCTTAGGTCCCCACCCTGCTCTCCTCCTCCTATGTAATGATGTGATTCTTGTTCTTTGATGCTCGATATCTGCTCCCTTCGGCCCCTCTTGATCACGCATGCTGGTGTGCTTCCTGCATGTGGACTTTGCTGTTTCTCTTGCTGAATGGTGACTCGATTATCTTCAAGTCTTTGAGATTCCAGGCATTCAATCATTTGTTAGCTGGGTACCATCATTTCTTCTATTTTGTTTGCCTTTGCATCCATTTGTCATCAGCGATATCGGGAGTCAATTGGTCCGTTGATTTTGATTTTTGTTCTTTGATACCTGATTGTTTCAGCACCTCATGATTGCACAGGTAAGTGATCTTCTTTTATGGTGGGTTTTGTTGCTTATGAGCTAGATGGCTGCTTGTTTGTGCTCAAGTCTTTAAGACCCCGGATGCTCTAGCTTTTGATAGCTGGGTCCATCTGCTTTCTTCACCACCCTTGCTCATGCTCTTACAAGTCCTCAATTGGTACATTGGGGATGTGTGCACACAGTGATATATGTTTGTTTTGTTTTGTTTTTTTCCACCCCATTTGATGTCTATTGCCTAGACCTTTTACCACTTTCACCACCATCTGACCATGCTGGCTGTTGTGCTTCTTCTGTGTGGCTGTGGTCTCATCTCAGGTAAATGGTCTAATGTTTATCTTCAGGCTT
>PVJH01015582.1:37340-53241 GCA_004026705.1 Nesogale talazaci | reverse complement strand
CCCATCATTCACATCAATATGTTCTTTTATTCTATCTTTTTGATGCCTGATAACTAATTCTATCAATACTTCATGATCACACAGGCTGCTGTGCTTCTTTCAGGTAGATTTATTTTGCTTCTCAGCTAGATGGCTGCTTGTTTATCTTGAAGCCTTTAAGATCCCAGATGCTATATGTTTTGATAGCCAGACACCATAAGCTTTCTTCACCACATTTGCTTCTGCACTCACTTTGTTTTCAGCGATCTTGTCGGGAACATAAGTATCATAGAAAACCAGGTTAATAGAACAAATTGTTCTTGCATTGAGGGAGTACTTGACTAGAGGCCCAATGTCCACCTGTGACCTTAATATTAACCTATAAATATATGTACATAGGTCTATTTCCCCATCGTCATAGTCATATAAATATTTACATATGACGTGCCTGTATTTAGACCTCTATAAATGCCCTTTGCTTCCTATTTATTTCCTCTATTTCCTTTTACTTTCCTCTTGTTCCACTATCACGTTCAGTCTTCACTTGAGTTTCAGTAATTCCTCTTGGTTACATTGACCTTGATCAAGCCCTACTGGGCCTCGGATAGTCTTGCCTTTTTCAATCACCAGACTTATCACAAAGATAAACAGAGGGGGGGGCATGTGTCATCCATTGGAATGGCTTACTTCAGGGGCAGGCAAACTCTTGAGACCGAAGAGCCAATCCCGTCCCCCCTAACAACTTTAAAATCACTGAAGAGCCTTCAATAAGTCTTTTCCAAACAAATGCAATCACCGTGATTCGAAATAATCGCCTTCAAATGTTTTCACAGTTACTTTAGAGACACCCATTCCCACTGAAAGAGCTGCACAGGGTTCACAAGCTGCAGCTTCCTGACTGGCCTCATCCATTGTTGCGGCTGAGTGTCCCCCTGGCCCTTGCTGGTCTTCTACTTCACCAACATAATGTCCCCTTCTAGAATTAACTCCCTTCTGAGGATGTGGTCAAACACATTTTTCAAAAGGATATAAATGTGATTCAGCCTCACCCCAATATGTGGTGAATCAGGGACCACCTATACTTATCAATAGCAACAACTTACAGACACGCAGTGACAAAGCTGTTCTCTGAATGAAGATGATGCCGCAGAGACACGAAGTAAAAAATCCGCTCCCCCCCCCAATTGGCAATGGTCGTGTTAGTGAATGAGTGCCCGAGATGGATTTAACAAATATGGATTGAGTACCTGCTTGATACTAAGGAGAATCACAGCTATTGAGGAATAGCGAAAATCAAAAATGGATAAGATTTCTGTTCTCCTAGGGCTTCCGTTTTCCTAGGCGAGACAGGCCATTTATCAATAAATCATTAGGTGATATTGTTATAGATTGAGTTGTGTCTCTCTCCCCCACAGATTTAAGTGCTGGGTGAAATCCTGGCTCCTATACTTGTGTAGAGTTCTGGTGGTATAGTGGATTACAAATTTTGCTCCTTCCCTTTTAGTTAGCAACTCCAT
Source organism: Nesogale talazaci (assembly GCA_004026705.1). Lineage (NCBI taxonomy): Eukaryota > Metazoa > Chordata > Mammalia > Afrosoricida > Tenrecidae > Nesogale > Nesogale talazaci. The sequence continues at coordinate 51,745 of PVJH01015582.1, read as the reverse complement.
GGACCAAAGTTGAGCTTTACTGCTCCATAAGAGTTTCCGCCTAGGAAACCCAAGGGGCGGGTTTACCCTGAACTATAGAGCTGTTATGAGTTCGAACCCATAGGATGGCAGTGGGTTTGAGCTTTTTGACACCTGAGGATGTAATCTCCTTTAGGAAAGGAGTTTCCTTTGTCACGTTAAAGAGGCCATACCAGTCTAAAGTTTGCCTCAAACTTCATCACTTCATTGGGATACAAAATGAGTGTGTTAGACACTGAGAAGCAAACACAGATGGAAGAATGGCAGCTGCTTCATGGAACTGCAGGATGCTGGCATTCCAGACTAGAATCTTCCCTCAGAGTGGCCTGAGAGTGCACCAGGGCCCGGAATGCAGGCGTCTAACCCCCTAAAGTATGAGAAATACATTTCTGATTGCTTTTATTTCTGTTATGACAGCATTCAGAAACAAAGACAACTGATCAGACAGTCTTAATTGTTATGGGGGAGAATCAAGAAAGTAGGCTAGAGAGGATGAAGGCATGTTACGTGTATTGTATGTTCCATAGGCAGAAATGGCTGTGATACAAAATTGACATCATACAAAGACTGGAGGGGTATGAGGCAGGGCTCAAAGGGGATGACTCGGGGCAAGGTGGGGTGGGGGGGGGGGAGAGTGTTTCAGATTGAAGGGACAGGTAAGACAAAGACCTGAGGGAATCTGCTTAGCTTGTTTAAGGACTTGTCAGAGGTCCCTGTACCTACATCCAGGGAACTAACACACACACACACACACACACAATATCTCACTGCCAGCAAGTAAATACTAACTCGGGGTGGAACTGTCCTTGTCGGTTTCTGAGGCGGTTCGTGTGTGTGTGTGTGTGTGTGTGTGTGTCTGTCCACCTATCTCTTTATTTATTTTGAGTCAGTAATACTTTACCAGAGTAAAAAGCCTCATATTTCTTCTGTGGAGTGGGCTGGTGGATTTGAACAGCTGATTTCTGGGATCATGCATAACCCACCACATCACCAGAGTTCTGCCACCAGGGAACTGGAGAGAATAAAAGACTTGGGAATGGAGGGTGGATCATAGAAGCCCTTATACATAATTACAAGCACAAGAATGAGATGGAAAGACATGCAAAGTTTTGAGCAGAGGGGGAGCATGGTCTGGCTATCTCCTCCCTCTACAAAATAACCTAGTTGGGAGAGGGGATGGGTCAGGCTAGGGGTGTGTGGCAGGGAGCATTGTTGTTGCTGTCTGTTAGTATAAAGACTTCTTTGGTCTTTGGGGTCTGGATGGGGACTGTGGTCCCACTGAATTCTGCTCCACCCAACTAAACATCTCCAGCTGAAAAAACATGTAAGCCTCTGCTTAGTCTCTAAGCAGCTGACATTCCCAAGCAGCGGGAGCTTTTGAAATGAACTCCCAGATTAGCGGCATAACTTGACAGAGGAAGGAAGGGTGAGCCAACCATATACATTCGGGAAAATGTCCTGGTGGAATTCCTGTTTTCTAGGTGGGATCCCCACGTGGGATTCCCAGCCAGTGTGCCTTTTAGGCAGCAGCCACTACCCGGTTTATCATGCTGAGTGGGTTTTGGGAGAGCTTCCAAAGGAAGATGGACGAGGGGGGAAGGTCTGGCCATCTGCTTTCAAAGACCAGCCAATGACAACCTGATGGAGATCACAGTTGTCTGGTCTGACAGCCATCGTGAGGCGGGAGGGAGGGGGGTTAGGCAGCATTCTGCTTCATGTGGTCAATGAGATTTGAAGACAACGAAAAGGCCACTAGCTAAAAAAGTCGCAAGGAATCCTTAAGGTTGCATTTGTCCTTGCCCAGCCTCCCTGAATGCTTTCAGGAGCTCTGGAGATGGGGCTTCCCTGGGATTCAAAGTCATAGTGACACTTTTCCCTTTGGACACCACTAGGTGCCTGCTCTGGTGACTTTTGGGGGGAGGGGGGGAGTCTGTTCTCCCAGGCAGGTCCATGAGCCCTGGAGTGAGCGTGAGACAGTCTGCGTGGTTTAATTCCACCGGGTTGATGACCGCTGAAGCATTTCCTTCTCTCTTGCAGGGTTTTAGAATAGCCTTCACTAAATTGCCACAGGTTCCCATGAAAAAAATAGATTGTTCCGACGATAAGCCACGGTGCATTTTATTATTTTCTCTTTCCCGCATGCAATGGCTGAGGCACATTTGTTGAAGAGTCTTCCATAGCTGATTTCAGTCTCTTCATCAGCATCCCTTTTTGGAGAGATGGGTCTCAGTGCTGGTGTCAGGCTGGAGAGGACCTCGTGTGCGTGTGTGTGTGTGTGTGTGTGTGTGTGTGCTTTCTCCCCCTTGTCTTTGCTAGTTGGCATCATGAAATGCTAAGTGTCCTCTCGGCAAACAGAACTCCACTTCTTTTTTTTTTTTATGTTTTGTTTTTTGGGCATCACTGCTCTCTGGTGGTGGGAGTAGGAGGCCCAGCCCCACTGCTGGAATTGAACCTCCGTCCCAGTGGGCCGCAGTCCCGCGCACAACCACTACGCCACCGGGGCTCAGCTCCAAGAACTCCACTTCTTAAGATACTGTTTAAAAAATCCCTTTGGCCTACTTCTCTCTTCACTTCATTTACTCAAAGATTTTTAGGGTTTTTTTTTTTTTTTGGCAATGTAACATGGACGTGTATGATAGGTAGATTTTAAAGCAATGACACTATTTTTTTCCCAATGATTTTAATGGGGACAGCGGTTACAGCATTCAATACATCATTTGTACCAAGCATACTTGTACACATGTTGCCATAGTCATTTCCAAATATTTTCCACTTGAGTCCTTAGTATAAGCTCCTTTTTCACCTTTTTTTTTCTTTCAATAAATCATTTTATTGGGGGCTGACACTAGTTTTTTAAAGGACTCCTAGGGCATGGAGGTCAGACCTGCCTGCACCCACTAATCCTCTAAAATTTTGTTTGTTTGTTTGTTTGCTTTTTATTTTATTTTGTGGGCATCACTGCCTCTGGTGGTCATGGGCGCTACCCAGTGGCCCTGAGAGCCACTGCTGGATTTGAACCGCCAAGCCCACGGGCTGCAGTTCCGCACTCAACCACTTACGCCACCGGGGCTCAGCCCAGCTCTAAAATTTTTTTTTTAACCAGTTTTGACCCCAGCGATGGGTCCCACAGCATGCTCTACTTCTCTGTTGGGTTTCACGTGATGGCCACACAGAACTCACTCACAGATAGAAATCAGGATTCGGAGGTTTCTCGGGTTGCAGTTCAGAAGCCGAAATGACTCAGGGTATACTCATTTATAGTTCTCAGCTCAGAACAGCTCCGCCTCAGTTGTGCCTGAAGGCGGGTGTCTCTGTTGCTTGCAACCTCTCAGGCTCTGGCATCCTGGGTCTTCTTTACCTCTGTTCTGCTCAGATAAGCGTCACAAAACTCTCTGGCTCTGCCAGTACGTGCTTAGAGGCACCTACTCTGCTACCAAGTCTTCTGATCAAAGGCTCTCAGCCCCCTGTTCTAGTGGACTCCTGGTCCTATTGCCTGCGCTACAGCCAGTCCTCTGTTGTACACCTTTTTTGGTGTTCCAGCTTTATCTGTCTTCTCAGTCTAGGGGGCTTTTAGATCAGGGATCCCCACTCAAAAAAATACGCTCTCCTCCGATCTGTTCTTTCTGTGAGATCATCCTTTCTGCTTCCTGTGAAACCTCCTGGGTTGTCAATCTTCTCCTTAGGATTCCATAGACCTCATTTGCTTGGCTCCACCTGACCTGCAGGTGGGGTGGGGTGGGGGACATGCACCTAATTTACGTCATTAGCCATCTCCCCCAGTTGTAAAAGCACTTCATTTGCATAGCCCCACTCAGTCATTCATGGGGAGTGGCAAAGACAGTGACTGGCAGGGCTATGTGAAGTAATCCACGGCACCCAGGCATGTACCCAGGCATGTGGGGACTTGGCTCGGTATTGTCAGGGCATACAAGGGAATATGACCCCATCCTGTCACCACAGGCTCTGAGTCAGGGAGCCTGTGGATTACATAAGCCTGGAAGATCAAGACCAGGACATTGAAAGTCAGGGGCAAAGGGGGGGGGGGGGGGGCGGCAAGGAAGTCTGGCAGGACCTAACCTGTCTTTCAGCCTTTACTGGATCCAGTCACTCCCCTTGCTTTGCCTAAGGCTTTCTTCAGGGTTGGTGATCTTTAGGGCTTCTTTCCCCCCTTTGCTTTAGTCTTTCTCCTTCTTCTATTCCCGCCCTTACCCTTCTTATGAGCACCAGCTTGGTATAATGGACTTTTGGATTTCGGCGTGGTTCAGCATTGGGCTGGTAACGGAAAAGTCAGCAGTTTGAAACCACAGGCCACGACCCCAGAGAAAGACAGGGCTTTTTATTCCCATAAAAAATAACTCAGGGCTGAGCCCCCGTGGCGTAGTGGTGGTGCGCGGGACTGCGGCCCACTGGGATGGAGGTTCGATTCCAGCTCCACGGAGCAAAGGCTGGGCCTCCTCCTCCCACCACCCGAGGGCAGTGATGCCCCCCCCCCCCCTAAAAAAAAATTACTCATGGGAAAGAAAAAAAAAGAATTATTCTTGGAAACTCACAGGGGACATTACACCCTGTGTGATGGGGCAGTTAGGACTTAGAATTGACTCAGTTGCAGCGAGCTTTTGCTGCTCTTGCCTATTCTTCGTGGACATGGAGCAGGTGGTCACTCACGATCGGCGTTCTGTAAATGAGTGAGCCAACTTGTCCACTGCACAAACCGAGATGTCCTTAGTAGTCAAACACCTGGCTGCTGAAAGGTGGGTGACTGGAATTCACTGGCTGCCCCATGGGAACAAGTTGCGGTCTGCTTCTGAAGCGAGTCTAGTGGTAGATGGGGTGGTTCTAGATTGTCCTATATGGTCACTATGTGTCAAAAATTAACTTGATAATTGTGTGTGTGTGTGTGTGCATGCACGTGTGTGTGAAGGCATAGATCTCTCTGAGTGGTGCTAACAGTTAAGTGCTCAACTGCCACATGGACGTGGTTGGTTCAAACCCCTCCAGAGGCACCACGGGAGATAAGTCTGATGAGCTGCTGCTTAAAACCCTGGTGGATACACAGTTCTACGCTGACCACACATGGGGCGGCCCTGATCCGAAATCACCTGGGTCTCAACTAACAAGATTTATAAGATTAACTTGATCATATAAGTCAGCACTCCAACTGTATGTGAAAAAAAAAAACACAAAACACTAACTTTAAGGCATCCTCAACATAGGACCCAGTTAAAAACCCACCAACCAACAACTATAAATGTCTTCTGTAGTCTTAGATGCTAATATGCTTACAGGGTGCTGCTGGGTTAGAGAATGTGAACCCTGTACACATGTGGGTGCATTTCATGGTGCTTGTGAGTGCAGTTAAATACATTTGGAGTTAGGATCCTTGTGGTCACACCTGCTTCTTTGCAGAAAGTCCCCCTCCCCAAACCCAGAGAGAGTGTAATTGACGCTTATGACTGTGTAGGGCATTAAAACCAATCCCAACAATCAGCTGGAAAATAAAAGCCCAAGTAGGATAAAAGCCATACTTTCTGACCTGAAATAGGCAGAATTAAAACAAAACAAACTAAATATCATTTGTGTGTGTGTGTGTGTGTGTGTGTGTGTGGCATCGCTGCCCTGGTGGAAGTAGGAAGCCCAGTCTTGTTCCTGGAGAGCTGCTACTGGATTTGAACTGTCAACCCTGCGGGCCGCAGTCAAACTAAACACCTTGTTGAGAATGTTTGCATGGCTTTTTCTAAGAAGATGGCTTAGGAAGCAGAACCGATCATGCTGGGAAGAATTGCAATTGAACAATCTTGTACCGTTTCAAGGAGGCCTGGTGACACAGATGATTGTGTATGGCTGCCTTCAAGGTCAGCGGTTTGAAAGTAGCCACTACTGAAGGGAGAAAGATGAGGCTTTTTGTTCTGATAGAGATTTCTCACTGCCCCTGGGTCAATTCTGACTCACAGCAATCCTATACCACAAGGTAGAACTGCCCTTGTGCGTTTCCGAGACTATCACTCTTTACAGAATAGAAAACTCCATCTTGTTCCTGAACAGAAAGGGATGATTTTGAACTACTGACCTTGCAGCTAGCAGCCAATATGTGCTCTGCCACACCGCCACCACTCCTCAGATGTAATGAAGTGGCATGACTTATACCCTCTCTGATACTGCCTCTTGTATGAAGGCATGCCCATCTCCCCAGTACCACCATAAATACTTGGCTGCCACTTAATATTTAACATCTTGAATTATAGTTATTGGCGAAGTCGAGTAGCTGTCTTAAGTTAACCACTAGATGGTCGGTCTCCTACTCATCTTTATAATTTGGTATTATTTCACCAGAGGCCTGGGGGGGTGCAAGTCATTTGTGTTCAGCTGCTCATGGAAAGATTGATAACTCACACATCACCCGCCACTTCACCAAAGAAAGGCCCTGTGGATGAGCTGCTGTAAACATTACCCACTCAAACTCGCTGCCATCCAGTTGATATGGACTCTTAGTGACCCTACAAGACATGGTAGAATGGCACCTGTGAATTTTTGAGAGTCAGCTCTTTGTGGGCGCAAAAAGCCCTGTCTCCTCCGCTGGCTCTGAACTGTGGTTTCCGACTGTGGACTTTGTAGTTAGCCCAATGGGTAACCACGATGCCAGGGACTCCTTTCTCTGTAAATACGTCAGCCAAGGAAACCTGCGGAGCAGATACACTGCAAGACAGGCTTGCCATGACGTGGGGAGGAGGCTTCCCAACAAGGACCACATGTAGCCGGTGCTTCCCATTCAGAAAGGTTTCAGAAAATTGTCTATCCACTCGCGCTGAATTGAATTGTCACTGAGAAACTGTATCACTGGTCTACATGTTTCTCCAAGCCTTGGGTTCTGTCTTGCCACTGAAATCAGCACCATCCTATGCTGTCCTGTGCTTGACTTTGTCACCCTCTTGTTACACTGTGGCAACTGCACAGTCTTATGTGGCAGTAAGTAGAAGTATTTGGCATGTGGTCTTCCCGTTGAATTCTGACCAATGGATGATGTAATCATCTCCTTTTCAGCTCATAAAGTGACCGGAGAGAGGGAGAGACTATTGTGTCAATGGCAGGGGTTCTCAACCTTTCTAATGCCAAGACCCTTTTATACCGTTCCTCATGTTGTGGTGATCCCCTTTCAACTATGAAAGAAATTATTTTTGTTGTTACTTCATCACTGTGATTTTGCTACTGTGATGAACCAGGTGACCCCTGTGGAAGGGTGGTGTGACCCCCAAAGGGCCCAAGATCCATAGGTTCGAGCTGCTGGTCTATGGTATTAGTAAATGGTTGAATCAGAATCTGAACCCAGGCCTGAGGGATGTCTGATGCCCTCGATTCCTGAACTTGGCTTTCATGTAGGAGAATTAGTGTCAGGAAGTCTCCCTTTGAACCAGTGCTGTATTTCTCTCATTTATGCAGCTCCACAAATACCCAGGCATGTGCATATAATGTGAACTAGAGTCCTATCCCATTTCATTCTCCCTTCTTAATGTGCTACAAGAACAAAACCTATCATGTTCAATAATCATTTTACGACTGAACTGAACTCATGGTCATGAGTCATTTCTAACTCATGGCAAACCAGAGAGAACTGCCCCTGTGGGTTTCTGAAACGGTAACTCTTTTTAAAAAAAAATTTTTTTTAAGGCATCACTGCCCACAGGTGGTGGGAGTAGGAGGTCCAGCCTTTGCTCCTGGGAGCTGGAATTGAACCTCCATCCCAGTGGGCTGCAGTCCTGCGCACAACCACTACGCCACTGGGGCTCAGCCCCAAACAGTGACTCTTTATGGGAGTTGGAAGCCTCATCTATGTCCCTTTGAGGGACTGATGGTATTGAACTGCTAATGTTAGAGTTGGCAGACTGATGAGTAGCTACTAGGCACGCCACTTCTCATCCTACCCACCCTGCCCACAGGCCTTGCCCTCACACCCCAGGGTGGTTCTGGTCTCATGAAGTGGGTAGACAGATCAGCACCCACGGAGAGGGGATCTTTTTGTTCTCCCCACCATCAGAGCTTCAAATCATGGGAGATGTCCTGGTTTTATTTTTTTTAATTTTTTTTTAAGGCATCACTGCCCTCAGGTGGTGGGAGTAGGAGGCCCAGCCTTTGCTCCTGGGAGCCGGAATTGAACCTCCATCCCAGTGGGCCGCAGTCCCGCGCACAACCACTACGCCACCAGGGCTCAGCCTGAGACGTCCTGGTTTTACTACAGGAAACAAGACAACCAAAGCAAACCCCACTGCCATCAATTTGATTCCAACTCAAGTCAATGGCAGAGTGTATTCCTTGTGTTTCTGAGACAGGAAGTCTTTATGGGGCAGACAGCCTCATATTTCTCCAATGAAGTAGCTGATGGGTTTGAACCCCTGACCTTGTGGTTATCCATCCAAGGCTTTCCTCATGTCACTGAGAGGCCTGAGCAAGGGTTAAGTCATCAGTTGTCTGCAAACTAAATTACAGGATAGAAAGACTGAATGTTGCCAAAGAGAAGAGGAAAGGGACCAGTTTTACCTATTTCTGCGGAAGGAAACCAAGACTCTATTTTTGGGTCTGCCTCAAGCTCTTTCTCTGACCTTGGACAAGCAATTTCACCACATTGTCAATATCTTGGTGTAAAATGTGATGACGACACCCAGGGCCTACTTCCTGCACTGTTCTGCTGAAGACAGTAATTGAGTGTGCTGGTCTCAGGCTGAGACAAGGGCGTTACTTCTATATAATGAATTACACTGAGCCTGGGACAGTGTAGGTCAGTGGAAAATGCACAGGGATTCTGGAAAACACGATGAACCTCTTTGTTTTGTTTCCTTATCTTCAAATGGGGATGGGGTGGGGGTGGTATTGGATGCAACGGAACCATCGTGCTCTACCTGTTTTTGCTTTTACATGTTGGACAAACAATGGTCAGAAATGAATCTGCCCTCGTTTTGAGATAGACGAGTGTCAACAAAGAATTTTTTGCTGACACTGGCCATTCTTGTAAACACAATAGCAGAACCAGATACAGTTCATTAAGAAACCCTAGCTCACAACCAAGACAGCGCAGAACTGTCTTTCTTACTCCTGTTCATTTAAATGTGTATTGTTTCCCCTGCATGAAACTACCCTAATTTTGGACCTGCCTTCTCTTCCAGGGGTTTAAGTGCCTCCGTTAAACACTAACACATAACTGGGATCTCTCTGCAAAGCTTTTCCCCAAGGCATTCTGAGTATATTGTTCATAGATTTGCGTTAGGATTGCTTAGGCTGCAGAATTTTTAAACAAATAAAATAGCTGAATTGCTGATACATACAGTTCTACACATTTAAGCGAGTGGGTCACCACGGGGTCACAGCAAACTTCAAGGTACATGGTGGTCTGGAGAGCAAGACCCAGCCCAGTCCAAGCTTCCCCCACCCCTCCCCCGCTTGGATTAATTTGGGCTCTTAATGCATAACAAGTCCTGCCTGGCTCCGGAGCCCAGCGACTCAGTGCAAACGCCCTGCCAAGATGCGGACTGGGGAGGGACCGCCGAGGACTCACTGGCGGGAGGAGGACTCTCCGCCGGAATATCCCGGCACAGGCACAGCCCCGAGCGGAGCCAGCCTCCAGGGACGTGGTGCTGGTGCTGTGGTTCTTCTCCACACCATCTCCGAGGAGCTGTGCTCTGAGTCCGACGCGCCCGGGGCCAGCTGCTTTCTTTAGAAACAACTGCACCCGAAACACTCCAGGCCGAGGAAGGGGATCCAAAGTGACAAAGAAAGGGGGGCGGGGGCTGTGCAGAGACCTCTAGGGGCGCGTAGCTGGGGGTCCCCTCAGGAGGCTGGCCAGGGGAAGTGCAGCTCCCAAGTGGCTTCGGGTGGGTGAAGGGGGCTGGTGGGGGGCGCGGCGCCGAGCCTGGAAGTCCGCAGGGGACCGGGGACAGCAGTGCCCCCCCACCTCCAGGGGCGCCGCGGAGGGCACGGAGTAGCAAAGCAACGGCCCAGCCTGTCGCGGCGGGGTGTGGGCCCGAGGGTCCCGCTGCCCTCTCCACGCCGGCGACTGCCCGCGCCCCTCCGGGAGGGCGGGGACGAGGTGAGCGCCGGGCCGTGGCCACGCGCCCCGCCTCCATGGCGCGCAGTCCGCGGCCCTCGCCGCGCCTCCCCCCCTGCCGCATGTGAGCAGTGTTTTGTGCCTCGGCCCTGCTCCTCCTCCTCCTCCTCCTCCTCCCGGCGCGCTCCCCTCCCCCCAGCGGCCGCGAGTGAGAGCGAGCGAGCGCCAGAGCCCGAGCCGCCGCCGCCGCTGCCGCCGCCGAGCGCGCCGGAGACGCCGAACAGGTGGCCGGAGGCTGCGGGCGCCGAGCGAGGGCGGAGGGCCCAGGGCGGTCCGCGGACAGCAGCGAGAGCCGCCGGCCGCGCGGGGCCTCCGGGCGCCGAGCATGCGAGCCCCCCGGCCCCCCGGCCGCGCCACCGCCCCGCGCCCCTAGCCGCCGTCGCCTGCGCCCGGGCGCCTGTGGTTGCCGTCGCCCGCCCGCCGCCAAGCCCGGGGCTCCGCCGCGCGCCCCAGGGTCCAGCCGCCCCAGCGCGGGGCTCAGCCAGGGAGGGAGCGCGCGGGCCCGTGGCGGCGGCGGCAGCATGAAAGTGACCGTGTGTTTCGGGCGGACCCGGGTGGTCGTGCCGTGCGGCGATGGCCACATGAAAGTTTTCAACCTCATCCAGCAAGCGGTGACCCGCTATCGGAAGGCCATCGCCAAGGTGAGGGGCCGGGGGCCGGGCGCGCGGGGGCGCTGGAGGGGCGGCCGGGGGAGAGGGGCGGCCGAGCCCGGAGGGGCGGGGAGGGAGGGCTGGGGGAGAAGGAGGAGGAGGAGGGAAGGCGCCCGGGATCAATATGGCGCTTCCTGGAAAGGGGGGGGGGAGGAGGGAGGGAACGCGGTGGGGGAGAGGCGGGGAAAAGGAAAGTGCGGCGACTGGGCCGCGGGCCAGGGTGGCCTCGGCGGGGCGCCCCGTACGGGGTCCCCGCGCGCGCCCGCCGCCCGGGAGTTGCCCGGCCGCCTGGAAACTTTTCAGCTCCGGGCGGGACGGTCGGAGCCCGTGGGGCCGCCGGGCTGCCGAGGGAACCGCATCATGGCTGCGGCCGGGACCCGCCCCGCGGGCCGGGGGGCGGCTAGGGCGCGGGCCGGGCGGCCGGACCCTGCGCTTCTCCCGCGCGCGCGGCCGAGCGCGGGGGCCCCGCCGCCCCCCGGTCTCCCCGGCTCTCCGCTGCAGCTGCTGGCCGCGCCGCGGGGTCGCGGGGCAGAGGGGAGCTGCGCCGCGCCGCGCGGGCCGGCGCCGGCGCTGATTACAGGCTGCCTTCCCGAAGCCTTGTAAAAGGAGCAAAATCCCCAAATCAAACGCGCCCAGGGCGCCGGGGCCAACGTGGCCGAGCGCCTCGCTCGGGGCCTTGGCCGCGGCCAGTGGAAATCCAGCCCCAGGCCTCTTCCCGGACTCAGGCCCTGCGGGGAAAGGCTGGGGAGGAGGGAACTTTTTGTGTGTCTGCGTCGGAGGCGAGTTTAAGGGCTCCCGGTATCCACTTTTCACTCTTTCCACATGAGAAATGGGGGTGTGTGTGGGGGGGGAGAGGCCGAAGCGAAAACCTCTTTCTTCTTGACCGCGGCGGGGGATTGCCCTACATGTTTAGGGTCTGGTTGGGTATCTGGAAGGCAGCCCCCAAAGAGGGACACCCGTTGCCGATCACTAGCTCAGCATTTGCTGAGCAGAGGATCCCCGCGTGCAGCATCCCCCCCGCCCCCGTCTCCCTCCTCTTACAAAAAGTAGATAAAGGGAATCATACGCCGAGTTTAAAGTTTTCCAGCCCGGAACTCAGCTTCTTCTACCTGGAGCTGGTACTGCAAAGACCCGGCCTGACTTAGGTTCCCTTTTTCTTTGCCGAGTGATAACATTGTTTCCTCTTAACTGCATTCCTTAACAATGTGTCAGAAGTGAAAAGGCATTTTGTTAAATTGTTTGATCCCCGGTCGGTGTTTGACAACCGCCCACGCTGAAGTTTCTCTCAAGCACCTGAGGATACTTCCTCTGGAATACGTTAGGTAACGCTGGGTGGAAAGTTAGTACAGTGTAGATTGCCCCCACTTAATTGTTACGGATAGTGGCCTCTGGGCTTCTGCTTATCAGACCAGAGAGCAGTAGAGAGTAGGTGAGAGAATGTGGCTTTGTCAATAGAAGGGAGAGTGGCCTGGGGGAATTCCGAGTTTAGTGAGGAAAAAAAACCCACATCTATCCATTCTTATTTTAAGTTTGTTTGCAAACAATTTCACTGGAGTTCCCATCTCATACATGTCAGTAGTTCAACCACTTTCAGAGGAGTTGTGTAACCAATTCCAGGACATGGCTTCTTTCTGTTTCTGGTTTGCTCCCGGTTTTCTGCCAGCTGCCCCTGTCATGTTTCTTTGGATGTATTAATCCAGCTATTGTCTATCGGTTTACCTAATCTGGGTTTCATATACAGAAAAATCATACACAATCTAGACAGAAGACAAATGGCCAACAACAGTGACAGTGAAACTAAGAAAAGCCTCCATCCATAACAAACCAGAGAATAATAAAAACTGGAGTGATTCTACATTGGGTTGAGAGGGATAAGGTGTCACATTTTGATCAAACTATAAGTGCCTCACTATTATTTTAAAGTGTGCATTGGGAAGGAGTCTCATGCAGTGGCATACATTTGATAAGTTTACAGGTAAGATTAATTTTCAGTCAGTCTTGTCTTTCGTATTCACGATCTCCTGATGGGATCAGGCAGTAACCCCCTTCTTGTCTATTAATTTTACATACTGAATGGGGCTTAGTTCATTGAGCACAGAGCACATGGGGGGAGGGGGGGATGGCCTGACCTGTTTGAGAGACACATCTCCCAAATGAATCAAGAAACAACAAATGTTTGATTGAATTATTGACTCATTGCACACAGCTTTTAAGACATTTAAAATCTCTGAGGCTCTGTTCTGGGCACCGGATGTCTGGGGGAATCTGTGCCTGCAAGAGGTTCTGGAATCCTCCACTGATGGCAGTCTACTGGTGTGTTGCAGTGGAAAACACACATGGATCTGATGTGCTGGGTATGTGGAGCGGAGAGGCTGTGGTGATATCTTAGCCAGGGTAGTATTCTTGAATCTTAGCAATGGCTGGTTCTCCATCACCTGGGAGGGCAGAATAGGGCTCTTTTCTTGAGGGAGCCTGAAAAGTCCGCAGGAGGAGAAGGACTTGGGTCCTGGGCTCTGAAGGCTCTGCGGTGGAAAGCAAGGATGATTCTCAGAGGGAATAGAAATGAGAGGCAGAGTCAAAGATGATTCAGGGTTTCCCACAGTCCTTTAAATGCTCGTTTACAGCAGTGCTTTCTGGAGATAGATTTTAAGATGCAGTCTTGCAGAGTACCAAGTACAGTCATGGGCTGCAAGACTCTACTCACAAATGTTGGAAGGGCCTGTGTGAGAATCTTCTGAGCTCCCTGTCTCCATCTCCGCGGCCCCCCCCCCCTTTTTTTTTGTAGTTTTCTGGGGTTAGAGTTAAGAGTAATTTTCAGTTGGTCTTATTTACCTCTGCCTGTTTGAAATGATGATGAAGGAAACCTAGTAACCCTTGCCTGCTCCCTTCTTTCTGGCTTTTTGTTGTGTGGCTGTTGAGTGGGGTTCAGATTGCTAGGTGATAATAGTCTGGTGATGAACTCCCATCTGGTGGGGAAAATGTGAGAAGATCATGTTTATGAGTTTGGTTAGCGTTTTGTAGTACGGGACGGGGGGAGGGGGCCTTTTTTTTTTTTTTTGCATTGTAGATGAGTTTTATTTTCCTGATGGTTAAAACAAGGATTTTAGCTGAGCTCCAATGGTGCAGTGGTTGTGTACAGGACTGTGGCCCACAGGGTTAACGGATAAAATCCAGCAGCAGCTCTCCAGGAGCAAGGCTGGGGTTCCTAGGGCAGTGATGTGGCAAACAACAACAGCAACAACAACAAACATGGATTTTTCTGGTAAGTGCAGTAGAGTCACTTAATGCCAGACATGCCCACAGGAGCTTAGGGCTTGTACTGAGTTCTTTGTAGCCCTCCCCCACCTTAATGCCAGTGATTATTGTCACTCAGGAGTGACATTATGTTTGCTTTGTCCCCACTCAGCTATCCTCATTCAGAGGCTCTATGAGAAGGACATAGAGACCCAGGTGGCAGGGACCATCTCATGGGAGTCGGGAGGACCGACTGACCACATCACTGTCCTTCTCATGCCTGGGACCTGACTCTCCCATGATTCCTGATGGATACGGCATTGGGGGGGGGGGTACCAACAGCTCCTTGTCAAGGGCCTACTCTGTATAAATGTCTAGCTTTTGGAAAAGATACTATTCTGTATTCTTTTTTT